>WNWK01013280.1:27500-55996 GCA_009830355.1 Cherax destructor
TTAAGGTGCTGGTTTGTGGGTGTACTGGTTAAGGTGCTGCTTGGTGGGTATACTGGTTAAGGTGCTGCTTGGTGGGTGTACTGGTTAAGGTGCTGCTTGGTGGGTATACTGGTTAAGGTGCTGCTTGGTGGGTGTACTGGTTAAGGTGCTGATTGGTGGGTGTACTAGTTAAGGTGCTGGTTGGTGGGTGTACTAGTTAAGGTGCTGGTTGGTGGGTATACTGGTTAAGGTGCTGGTTGGTGGGTGTGATAGTAAGATTAGTTATTACTATTTATTCAGTCGATTTATTCCTGTTATAATTTTTGATTAGTTCTAAGTTATAATGTGTTTGCTGTTGTATAGATTCACCCTAGTGCTGCCTGTCTGTTCAGCCTATAGAGTTGTCTAGTATGCCGAGACGTCATACGTAACATGGCCGAGCTGTCATGTCAGTAATATGTATACACTTGTGTAGTGTATTAGAATTCATCTTAGCTTTATATAGCTGGTCCCTTTGCGTGTGACGTCATAGGCCTGCGCATGTGTGTGCCCAGACACAGGCCTCCATCTCATTCCTACACAGACCTAAGGCTGGACCAGACGTACTGGGGTACCTCTCTCTCTCTAAGGTAATATACCTACTTCACCATCAATCCGTGAGTTTACTTCAACCATATTTGCTCTCCCAATACCCACACGACATACTGGTTAAGGTGCTGGTTGGTGGGTGTACTGGTTAAGGTGCCTCTTTGTTCAACTAGCACTGGTGAGAGTTTACTGTGCTCATACTGTTGCCCAGGAAATGTTCAATAGGTCTTTATTTTGTCCTGGTCAAATTCCTGATTAAGTTCAATTTACTGAACATCCTTTCTCGTTCCCTATTTTCTACTCCTGAACATACAAACAAATGTAGACTAGAACATAAATTTCGGCTTCGTGTTCCTTTTTGCTGGTAATTTAAAAAAAAAATGTGTGAAAGTTTGCTCAGTAGAAGTTACTTATGAACTACAGATATCAACAAAATCTTCCATTGGTCACCAGGAAAATAACGTAATACTCGACGGTGACAAATTCCTGCTGGTTTTATACGGAAAGAACTCAAAACCCAAAACAAGTAAATCATAATAGTCAAATTTCATCTTAAAACGGAAGGAACGGGTAAAAGCTCTAGAAATATAAATGTCAGATTAACTAAAATTAACAGAGCACTATAAAAACAAATGGAGCCAGGTCCAGGAATGAGATATCGTGGATTATTTTTACGATCTTTTAAAACAAAGGGAGAAACACCAGCTATAGTACTGAAGTCTGTTAAAACACTTGTACTCTCTCATAATACTGTTCGACATAATGTGTGTTTAAGGCAGGCAAGATATTCTAGGAAGAAAATATGCAGAGATTATTTGCTTTCTTCATAGACTAAAATATTTATATTATTGGAATAGTTTCAAAGCATTAGGAATGTATTCTCTAAAATGTCGAAGAGAGAGGTCGATCTCATAATTTTTAACTGGAAAACACTCGGCCAGTTACGTAATCTATAACGGTACATTAACGTAACAACCTGTTGAAGTGAGAGATACTTGCATATGACATACGTGTGACAGGTTTCGTGAGTTTTTCTATCTCCGCAACTCGGCCTGAGGTCAGACTCAGGCCAGCGATCCTACTAGAGGATCGCTGGCCTTTGTTGGCCAGCGATTACAACCTAGCTGATCAGGAACTTGAAGCCGGTGGCAGTCCAGTTTCCTCTTGACAACCTCTACGTTTGTTCCGGCAAATTGAAGAGGAGGAACTGTTAAATAAAGCCAGGAGCATGCAGGGACGACATAGGCACAGTTAGAAGATTGTGTCAACATTCGTAATCCACGTCTCGCCAGTCTTTTACCAGCAGATATAAGAAATATTGCCATGAAGAACAGAACCTTCAAGAAACTAGACAGGTTTCTACAGTAGGTATCTGATGAGCCAGGCTGTAATGGCTATATGAGTCTGGGCTACGCACAACAGTAATACCGGGATTTATAAGGTCGTGACCAGGAAAGTTTGGCCACAGGTCGCTCTGTAGGAGTAGAACTCTGGAAACCGGTCACAGGTCGGGCACCCACATTCAGGCGCCATCATGATTACTCTCAGACTTGACAGTATTCGTGTTTATAATTGTAGATTTAATTGTACCGTTTGTTATAAGTTACAATATAAGATGGATTTTGTGCGTTTGTCCGTCCCCGTCTGTGACGGTGCCGTGTGTGTCCGCGTCACGGTACCGTATGCGTGCCAGCTGTGCCTGGCAGTGTGTGGTTCCACACACCCCAGTCTGCAAGGTCAAGGCTGACTATTTCAGTGTTGCACGTGATTACGAGACGCTTGTGTTATCAGTACAAGTATTGTTTGTGCTCCTGTAACACTGATCAGACTTTTTCCTGAGAGTTAACGATGCTTTTGTTCTATAAAAAATTAAGGTGATTTATCTGTATGCAATATTTTAGGTTATGTTAATGTGCATTAATAAAAAATAACAATTTATAATAAATATATGTAAAAATGTTTTACCTTGGAGTTTTTTCGACGGATTACAAAACAGAAAGCCACAGAGAAGCGTATTTAAGTCGATGCACTTCAAAATTAACGTTGTGGCATAATGACATCGTAAGGTTTTTCAGTTATAGTAGGAAAATAAGGTTACATTGACTGTATTTATCACTGTTATATTAATTGTTGTAGATAGCAGACTGTGCGCGCGTGCTTCGCTCCGTCATCTATACTTTAATCTACAAGAACATAACATGATACAACTGTTACAGACCTAGCTGACATTATTGTCATATATAGAAAGCCTCTTGTTATTCAGAGCATATCAGTCATATTAGTTTAATATTTTCTCCTAGGCTGCGACCCACAGTCGGCTAACACCCAGTTACCTACTTAGTGCCAGGTGGTCAGGAGCAGGTGAACGTTTATCTCGTACCAGAGATCGATTCCGGACCCTAAGTGTGAGCTGAGGACGTTGTATCGAGCAGGGGTGTGTATATATATATGCAAGACAACCACTATGAAAAAATAGAAGAATTCCAAGCGCTTTCGTGATAATGTGAGTAGTCACGAAAGCGCTTGGAATTCTTCTATTTTTTCATAGTGGTTGTTTTGCATATTTTGATATCACCTGTTTACTGTGATCTTTTTGCATATATATATATATATATATATATATATATATATATATATATATATATATATATATATAAAATCTATCTTCTCTGCCCTCCATGTTATTGGGGAGGATGTTTTTGTTTTGTGCTTTGTGGCACACTCGACTTTTGAAATAGTGAATAAATACAGTGTTTGTGTCACGGCTGGCCGGGGTGTCTCCCATCATTTTCATCTTGCCACTTTGAAAGTCTGCGCTACTCATCCGGGAAACGATATTTTTGTCAACACTTCTCCCCCAGCTTGTAATATGGCGACGTGGAAATCACACTACGCACAACATGTTTGGCGTCATCCATTTTTGGTGTAACCTTGACAGTCATTAGCTTGTTTGTACCAAAAAAATTAGTCTGTTTACTAAGTATTTGTTAAATTATATTTTAAGGATTCCGGGACAAATTACCCCGCGGCTCCGGTCTCAGATCAATCCTTCTTAGTTAAAAAGGACGTATTAGAGTGATAAGAATTATTTAGGACGTCAGAAGAAAATGCTACGCTTATATTAGATGTAAATAGATGTAAGATTTGCATGCCATCTTACGTGTTCATGAGAATGAAAAAAACGGCAATCCGGTACAGGTAAAACGTTCAACAGGCTTGTTTCTTACTCTTGTGGTTTGACGGTGGTGCTTCCCTGGATGCTTCCTTCCAAACATTGTCTGATTTAATTTTAGTGTTGAAAATGAACAATAGCTGGTGTGCAGTATTCCGGAAGGTGAAGAAAGGCCTCTTTACAGAACACACTTCCACTGAGAAGTTTCATTGTGTATAACTACACTGAGCGAAACGTTACCTTAATAAAATTTTGTTTGTGATCCGTCCTTCACTGTTGTCGGATGCAATTTGGATAATTTTTTCCAGTGTTTGTGTCCCGTATACCTGCATCAGACACTTCATTACAGTGTTGTGGAGCAGCATATAAGGAGTCAGTAATAATCAAAGCTGATGCTGGTGTGTTGTGTCTCGTGTACACTCCACTACTTGGCTTCCCCTCTCAGTAATTTGCATGATTTTGGCTGCTTTTTATACTACTGAATGTTGATGGATGGATAGTGGCAGTGTCTTGTGGGAAATGGTGGTGGTGGGGGTGTGACAAGAGACAGTTACATATTCCCCGAACTCACTTTGCTCAGCCACATTCCCGTGCATCTCTCTCCTCCATTTAATCCCTCACACTATATACATATTAGAAATCTGCACAAACACATAATTTCAGAGCTGGTAAAAAAGACAGTTGTGTTTTGATTTGATGGATATACTGTGTGATTTTGATTGCTTCATTAATCCACACTCTTTGACCCTTGCTGGTTTAGTGATTTCTATGAATATGACTAATATAATAATAATGGTAATTCAATACTTTACAATATTCATGGAGTAAATTAAACGTAAGGCTCATATAATTGAATAAGTGTATATTAAGGTTTGCATTAGGCTTATACGACTATTAATAATGGAGTATAATATGTAACATTGAAGTGTACTGATCGATCGTAGGAAAAAAACCCGCACATTTATGAATTTATTTATGATATTGCAACCCATTCTCCGACCAAGAGTGAAGGTAAACATTTGAAGTTGCCAGGCGTATCGCAGTCTATTTTTATATTTGCTTATTTGTTAATAAATATACGATTTTATAGGTATATGTAGCATAACTTAAGATCAAGAAAATATTTGCAAGTTTACAGGAAGTTGGCGTTGGGCATAATATAACCAGGATAAGTTGGATATAATAGTATCACCAGTGACGACCCGTTTGTCTCCCGACGCTTCGTAAAATTAAGTTGTTGGGTTTGAGTGATTTGTTAAGCGGTGGTGGGCCAAGCTTTCCACAGGATAATTCCCTTGCTTCTAGCATTGTCTCTTCTGCGTAAATGATGGAGTTATTGTTCTTTACGAGTAAATGTGCTTTTACTCGTGGTTAATTTAGGTATAGACAAGTTCTTCATGAAGTGCAGACAGGTTCCTCAGATCGGTTTCTGAAGAGCGGGGCTGTACTTCGTACGTCGGACTGCGTGTGGCCAGCAGTAACAGCACTTAGATCAGGCCTTGATCCGCCAGGAGTCCTGGTTTAGGACTAGGCCGCGGGGGCGTTGACCCCCCGAAAACATCCTTTAGGTTTAAATATGGTTTCTGAAATGTGAATAATTAGCTTTGAATTGTTTCAGTTGCCTTGTGATGTTTTGTAATATGAAAGTAAATTAGTCACAGAAGCAGCATGTTGGTAATGATATCAATTGTTGATGTTGAAAGCGCTGAGTAACCAAATGGTTCTAATGATTTTTAAATCCTAAGTTAATCACCAGCGAGAATGTGGTTCTGTGCTTTTTTTTTAATGTATGTTGTGGCATAGCTACGAAGTGTGTTGGTGTGAGGAGAGCAACATAAACATGCTGAGTGTCGGTGTTGCCGCTTTTGATGGCTATGCAGGTCTGCAGACTGCAGCAGCAGCCGCCGCTGCCTGGTATCAACAAGGAAGTCTCAGGCAAGGCTGCTTGGGTAGAACCCAAAAAACCGGGTTATAGCTGTGGGTGTTGTCACCATACTGTATCCTAATGCCAGTACCCGCCAGCCAACTAATTTGGCTTCAAAACAAACTTAACTCTTAGGTGGTTACTGAACACATCATATCTGATAGTTTTAGAACGCTGTGTATGTTAGGTGATACAAGGAAAGGACAAACATACATGGGAGCTCTTTTTAAATGTAAATGTTAAAAATTTTAAGGTTGTAGGGACGATTTTATTCATTCTTAAAATTTTGAACCTAGCAAAACTCAAGTAAGAAATATTTGTAATGCATATATATAAAAGACTTCCGCGCAACGTTAGAAAACTTTTATTACGATACGTTTCTTTCACCAGAAACTCAATCCAATAGATTGATGAAACTTCTCGTGAGTGAAACGTATCCCAGTGAAAGTTTCCTAATGTTTCACAAGTGTGTATTTTATACGTTTGTTTGTATTAGCTAACTTGTTTGGTATGGTGAAGGATAGCTGATCACTGTGACATGACTTTGTATGTTCTCCGGTATTGGAAGCGAACATATACTTCACATCTTTAAGAAGCACTTTTGTATACACTCTGAAATTATCGATCTCATAATATCAAAGGCCAAACATAGCATTATTTTTGATGAACCAAGTGTATTGTACTTTCCTTTCCAGGGCTGACACCTAGTTTTACCTTGGACATTTTTGTCCTGAATTTTTATTGCTAAGAACGCTTAGTTCTTTATCATGTGCAAGCGCTCTTCAAATCTTCTTTCCTAGAGCTAACCGGGGATAAAGCTGTCTGGCTGCTCTTCCAAACTTCTCGGCATCACTGTTATAAGACAAACGTAAATATCACGGAGCATTAGAAAAGAGAAGCAATTTTTGGGGGCTTCTCTTCTATTTAACGTTGGGAACTGGCTACGGTGCATGCATTTGAAATCTTATCTTAAAAGCACCTAGTGATCGATCGTAACCAATCTATTTAAAGGAGTAAACACATTAATCGTGGTAACAATAGTGTCGGGTCCAATCAACATCCTGCTGTTAAGTCTAAATGTGTAAGTCTTTGAGACTGCATTTATCAGTTTTGTTTCAGTGGTAAAATAAGGAACTTTTTCACATATCCTGAGAAACTTTTCGACACTCTTAATCCCAGATCAATACTTGGAAAAGCTGGATACAGAAGTATGTCTAGTCTTTTTAAAAGAAGTTAAAGTAAGAGAGAAGAAACGGCGACCAAGAGGCTACAGATGAGGAGCCACTGGTCATCCTCACTGACCTAAAATGACAAAATTAAGGAAAGAAATCTTAAATAGAAAAATATTTAAGGGGAAGCTTAACATAAAACGGGGAGCATTCAAAAGGAGCTCGATACCGTTTAAGAAATAGGAGAAAGCCTAGGTACCCTCTGTCTTGTGCAAAATATAAATTTATAAATTAAAGCGGGTTTGCCCCTTATTTGAGGAAATACATATACGGAGGACGAAAATAAATAAGCTAAATCCTGAAAGATTGTGTTTAGTAGTTCAATCGACAATGTAAAAGTAAAAGTTTGCTCCATGAATCTGGCCCACCTTACTAATTACATAACTGATAACACACGCTACGCACTTGGGAAAAGTTGGCATCATACCCATCCATGCACTCGAAACCGGGGCATGACTTTTGGAATGCCATATTTATAATTTAAAAGAAAAATGTAAAATACCACTAGCATAACCGTCCAGCATACTTTGGCCAATTTAGCTCTACTGTAAGCACCCACATCACGGAAGACTGTGTGTGCTAAGATGATAAATTACTAGTTTTATGGAAAGTTACGAACTCTACAGTCCAGATCCTATTCCTTCGCGGTATCTAGGTCGCTCAGTGGTAACTTCACCTGTTCTCGCGTGGTAATGTCCAAATTTCCTCCGAGAATACCTTAAATCTTTTGTTCAGTTCTTCGCAGACTTGCTGGTGGAAATAAATGGTATAAAATACCGACACAGTGGAAAGATAAACACATAAGCAGTATAATGTGATCCTTTATTGACAACGTTTCGCCCACGCAGTGGGCTTTATCGAGTCACAAACAGATCTACCTGGATAAAAGATACATGAGTATTTATAGGATTTAGTCAGGTGGAGAATGCTGGATCAGGTGGAGAATGCTGCATGTGGCAATCTTCAAAGTAGGGTGATAGAGTCTAAAACCTTGGGTAGCTTTAAAAAGAGATTGGATAAGTATATGGGTAAACCTTCTGCAGTGTTCCATTCTTAAGTTCTTATGTGGGAAAGCGATGAAGAAGTTTCTTGGCAATAGGTTCAGCTATGTTGTAGAAGCCGTCTTCCTTTGTGTGTGTGTCTTTCTGTCTGCCTGTGTGTGTGTGTCTTTCTGTCTGCCTGTGTGTGTGTCTGTCTTTCTGTCTGCCTGTGTGTGTGTGTCTTTCTGCCTGCCTGTGTGTGTGTCTGTCTTTCTGTCTTCCTATGTGTGTGTGTCTTTCTGTCTGCCTGTGTGTGTCTGTCTTCCTGTCTGCTTGTCTCTCTTGTCTCAGAGAGTTGCTCAGTTGAAGTTGTTGGATATGCAGATAAGTGATGACTCCAGGATTCTTCGGTATTGAGTGTTGTCTTCTCTGGCGATGAGTCTTGCATTTCTGTAGTTGATTAAATGGTTGTGTGAATTTCGGTGTTGAACACAGGCATTCCTTGGGTCGTCAGATCTGCCTGCGTACTGGTGTTCTGAAATACGTGTTTGGAGGTCTCTGGATGTTTCGCCGACGTATAATTTGCTGCAGTCATTGAAGCTTGTCCTGTTTGTTACTGGTAATGTCCTTAATGGTGGTGGAAAGGGACGTGTAGTAGACGAGGGCATAGTCACTGGTGGAAGTAGGTCATACCCAAAGAGATGGGTTAGTTGTAGTAGTAGTTGTCGTTGACCTACTTCCACCAGTGACTATGCCCTCGTCTGCTACACGTCCCTTTCCACCTGACGTTAGTATATAAGCGCCAGCCTCCTTGCCTCTGCTCCAGAAACTCAACGACTTCGGTGTTGTTCACACCACTCCAAGGCCGAGGGACTGATTACCTCATCTTTTGTATATAGTTCCTCTGTCTTCAAATGATGTCCTAGAATTTGTATTGATAAAGCCACTGGAGGGCGAAACGTCTACAATAAAGATACCCAGATGTTGCACATGTGTCTTAATTTCATCTTGTCGGTATTGTATACCATTCTTGTACAATCTGCATATCCAACAACTTCAACCAGAACAACGGCTTCTACAACATAGCTGAACCCCTTGCCAAGAAACTTCTTCATCGCTATCCCACATAACATAAGAATGGAGGAACACTGCAGATGGTCTACTCATATACTTGCCCAATCTCTCTTTAAAGCTACCCAAGGTTCTAGACTCTGTCACCCTACTCGGAAGTTTGTCACATGCAGCATTCTCCACCTGACTAAATTCTATAAATACTCTTGTACCTTTCACGCAGGTAGATCTGTTTGTGACTTGATAAAGCCCACTGTGTGGGCGAAACGTCAATAAAGGATCACATTATACTGCTTATGTGTTTATATTTCCAAGATTCGCAAGACTTTGCAGGTCAGGCAAAGTAGTAATGTTTCTTACCTAATAACTCCGTATCCATAAGAATACATTATCACTAGTGATCCAGGACAATGATATGACGTTACTTTTTTTCCCGTTTTCAGGTAGGAGGAAGTTGCTCGTCTTCAGCCACTTAGTGTCAGTCAATGTGAAGGTGTTTATTGTATATTATACACACATACACGTGACTTGTAGAGTGCAGATATGACTGTATTTCACGTTCTTCACACACCTGACTTGTGCAGTTCGGATTTAACCTCAGGTAAGTGATCTTCACTATAGTGTGATTGTCACGTGGTGTATCAACATCAGGTAAGTGATTTTCACTGTACTATGATTGTCACGTGATGTATCAACATCAGGTAAGTGATGTTCACTACAGTGTGGTTGGTTTGTAATCCGGTAAGAACTATATTCTGATCATACATGCACGGATGAGGTACGGTGTATATCTTTGTTTTCATTCCATCTCCTGCGTGACAAACTCGAGCTGATTTTATAGGTGTATTTGAAAGAGAATGACAGTCTGGTGTACTTTGTTTTTAATGAGGTGGAAGTAGTTTTTCCATCATGAGAACATAAGAAAGGAGGAACACTGCAGCAGGCCTGTTGGCCCATACTAGGCAGGTCCTTCACAATCCATCCCACTAATAGAATATTTGCCCAGCCCAATTTTCAATGCTACCCAAGAAATAATCTTTGATAATTCTATTTACTCATGTGCAAGTCCCACTCAAATCCAACCCCTCTCACTCATGTATTTATCCAACCTAAATTTGAAACTACCCAAGGTAGTCTTATGTCATTAATTTTTTTTTTCGAGTGGATCGGTAAGCCAGCGGAAGGCCTCGGTAAAACGACCAAGAGCCCCATTGTGTGCGTCATCATTTAATTAAGACTCACCTTCGGAGAAATTTTCGTATTTCTCATGGCAAAATATCGCCACCTTCATATTTCGTCATTAAAGTATATGTAATCCACCTGTACACACATTACAATTATACACAAGGAAAGCATTATAAAAGCTATATTAAGCAAGATTTTACTTGCATGAGGAACCAGGACAAGTGAAGCATTGAGTGTAGAAGAATGTTATGTCTTGAGAGGAATTCGCAGCACGTCTCTCTTCTGGCCTCGCTCTCATCTAGGAGTTCATTCAGATTTATCATCATGTTCTATATACATCACTTTTTCTTTGTTTTGACAAGTTTAGTCAAAACACACACACACAAAACACACACACACACACAAACACACACACACACACACACACACACACAAAACACACACACACAAAACACACACACACACAAAACACACACACACACAAAACACACACACACACAAACACACACACACACAAAACACACACACACACAAAACACACACACACAAAAACACACACACACAAAACACACACACACACAAAACACACACACACAAAACACACACACACACAAACACACACACACAAAACACACACACACAAAACACACACACACAAAACACACACACACAAAACACACACACACAAAACACACACACACAAAACACACACACACAAAACACACACACACAAAACACACACACACAAAACACACACACACAAAACACACACACACAAAACACACACATACACATAAACAGCACACACTACGAAAACTAGCCCATTAAAAATAAAAAAATGGGGCCTCAGAGGGGAAGTCTAAGACTCGGGAGATCAGAGGAAAATGGGCCTGGAAAGGAAGAATGGATACCTTTGATATACCTTTGAAGAGTTTCGAGAGTATCTACTCTCTGAGCCCGGCCATGGGCCAGGCTCGTCTGGTGCTTGCCTGGTCAACCAGGCTGTTGCTGCTGGAGGCCCGCTGCCCCACATATCCATCACAGCCTGGTTGATCTGGCACCTGGTGAAGATATTTGTCCAGTTTCCTCTTGAAGGCTTCTACACTGGTTCCAGCCGTGTTTCGGATATCTTCTGGTAAGATGTTGAATAGTCTGGGACCCTGGATGTTAATACAGTGCTCCCGTATTGTCCCCACCGCACCCCTGCTCCTCACTGGGTTTATTTTACACTTTCTCCCATATCTCTCACTCCAGTATGTTGTTATGGCAGTGTGCAGATTTGGGACCAGGCCCTCAAGTACTTTCCATGTATATATTATCATGTATCTCTCTCTCCTCCGCTCCAATGAGTACATGTTCAAGACTTGAAGGCGTTCCCAATAATTTAGATGTTTCATTGGCTCAATGTGAGCCGTAAACGATCTCTGGATTTGTTCCAGCTCTGCTATTTCTCCTGCCCTGAACGGGGCCGTCAGCACTGAGCAGTATTCTAAGTGAGGGAGCACTAGCGATTTGAATAGTGTCACCATCGGCATTATTTCCTTGTTTTGAAAGTTCTCAATACCCACCCCGTCATCTTCCTGGCTGTTGTGATCTTTGTCTTGTTATGGTCTTTAAACGACAGATCAGCAGACATAATTATTCCCAAGTCCTTTACGTGTTCCTTTCGTTCTATGTGGTGACCCTCTTGCGTTTTGTGTATAGTGTTCCTTTTGAGTTCTTCATTTTTTCCATACCTAAGCAGCTGAAACTTATCACCATTGAACGTCATGTTGTTCTCCACTGCCCATTGGAAGACCCTGCTTATGTCCTCCTGTAATTTTTCAGTGTCCTCTACCGTAGTGACTTTCATGCTTATTTTAGTGTCATCTGCAAATGATGATACAAAAGTGTGCTGGGTGTTTTTATCTATGTCTGCTATGAGGATGAGAAACAGCAGAGGTGCCAGGACAGTGCCTTGGGGCACTGAGCTTTTGACCTCGCTGATGCTGGATCTTGCCCTGTTCACTACTACTTTTGTGTTCTTTGTGTTAGGAACTCAAAATCCATCTGCCTACCTTCCCGTAATGCATATGGCCCTCATTTTGTGCGCTATCACTCCATGATCGCATTTGTCAAACGCCTTTGCAAAATCTGTGTAAATCACATCTGCGTTTTGGTCGTCCTCCAATGCCTCCGTAATTCTGTCATAATGGTTCAGCAGCTGTGACAGGCATGATCGACCCGCTCTAAAGCCATGCTGGTTCGGGTTATGTTGGTTGTGCTGGTCCATGAACTTTGTAATCTGCCGTCTCATCACTCTTTCAAAGATTTTTATGATGTGAGAAGTGAGGGCTACTGGTCTGTAATTTTAGCTAGTGCTCTACTACCCCCCTTATGCAAAGGAGCTATGTCTGCACTCTTTAAGGCCTCTGGAATTTCACCTAGATCTAAGCTCTTTCTCCACAGAATACTAAGGGCTCTTGCTAATGGTACTTTGCACTGCTTTATAAATAAAGCATTCCATGAATCTGGTCCAGGTGCTGAGTGAGTGGGCATGTTGGCCATTTCTTTTCGAAATCTATGGGATTTGTACTAATGTCGGTTAGGTGGTCTGCGCAGCCTTCTGCTGGAGTGAAAAATATTTCTGCATTTTCTACCTTGCTGTCATTTAGTGGGTTGCTGAACACTGACTCATACTGTTCTTTTAGAATTTCACTCATTTCCTGTTCATCGTCCGTATACGAATCTCCTCTCAATAATGGTCCAATTCTACAGGTAGTTCTTAGCTTGGATTTTGCATAGGAGTAGAAATATTTTGGGTTTCTTGCAATATCCTGTATGGCTCTTTGTTCCCTTTGTACTTCTTCTGTCAGGTATGACATCTTAAGTTTTTGCTCTAATTCCGTGATCTCTCGGTTAAGGCTATCTCTCTTCTGTTGCAACATAACTGTGTTTTTCAGCAATTCAGTAACCCGTTTTCTTCTCCTGTACCATCTCCTACGCCTCTCTCTATATCTGATCTTCTTCGGGTTTCCTCAATGGTACGTGTTTCATACATACCTTGTATGCTTCTGTATTCAGCTTCTCTAGGCATTGGTGGGGATTTAGGGTGCTCATGTCTGATTCCCATGATATGTCTGATAGCTCTTGGTTTATTTTTCCCAGTCAATTCTATGGTTATTAAAATTAAACTTACTGAACATTCCGTCTCTAACATTAGTGTCGCAGTTCCCTAACCCTGAGTTAATACTAGTTTGAACTTCTATGATGTTATGATCAGAGTATATTGTTTTTGTAACTGTTATGTCTCTGATTAATTCCTCGTTGTTTGTGAATATAAAATCCAGGGTATTTTCATTTCTAGTGGGATCAATTATCTGTTGGTTTAGTGAGTACTTTTCACAAAGCCTCATTAGTTCCCTGGTATGTGCCTGTTGAGCCAGGGTGCTTCCAGGAGTTATTTCTGGTATAACATTATGGTGCCTCATCTTCCATTTTACATGAGGGAGATTAAAATCTCCAAGGATTAAAATGTTTGGGGTGGGATTCTCTAGCCTATCCAGATAGCTATCTATCTTCTTTAACTGCTCTGTGAATTCCTCTGCAGTTGCTGATGGTGGTTTGTATACTAGGATAATTACTAGATTCTTATTTTCCACTTTAATGCCGAGGATTTCTACTATATCATTCGTAGCGTTCAAAACTTCTGTGCAACAGAGAGTATCTTTTATATAGAGTCCTACTCCTCCCTGTGGATGGATGAGCAATGTAAAAGGATGGAACAAGAGTGGGAAAGCAAACTAGGCAAGCTTTCCATGAAAAATGGAGAAGAGGCTGGAGCCAGAGAAGAAGAAATGGGAGTTGCAAGCTGAAGCCAACCAGAGCCGGGCAAAGCAACAAGCACAAACACCCACAGAACCACCCTCAGAACCCCACAACCAAACATATTATCCCAATACAAGCCACAATCCACACTCACAGCCCCCACCCTACAGTATGCGGTAGAATCCCATAGCAACCTGCCTGGTTCCCCACTCCCCCAAACCCCACAAACCCCCCAGAATACAGTGTTGGAGAGAAAACTGAAGGTATGGTACACCAACGCTGATGGAATAACGAATAAGTGGGAGGAGTGGCACGAAAGAATCAGTCATCAAAAGACATCATAGCCTTCACAGAAACCAAGCTTTTAGGAATGATAACAAATGTTTTTTTCCAACTTTATATCAGATTCTGAAGAAAGACAGGGAGCAGGGAAGGTGGAGGAGTGGCACTGCTCATCGAAAATCAATGGGATTTTGAGGAGCTGGAGAGAGAAGACAGAGGAGAAAAAAGGGACTACATAATAGGAACACTTCAGACTGGAATTTCTAAGTGATTTTACGTGACGAGGTGTTAGTGTGACGAGCGGTGTTCCACAAGGGTCAGTCCTAGGGCCGGTGCTGTTTCTGGTATATGTGAATGACATGACGGAAGCGATAGATTCAGAGGTGTCCCTGTTTGCAGACGACATAAAGCTAATGCGGAGAATTTAAGTGGATGAGGATCCGGTAGAACTACAAACGGATCTAGACAGGCTTCAAGCCTGATGTAACAATTGGTCATGCAGATTGGGGAAGTTCAAAGAAGACTGCAGACAGAGTACAGGCTAGGGGGCCAAAGATTGCAAGCCTCACTCGAGGAAAAGGATCTTAGGGTAAGCATCATACCACGTGCCCCGTGGCCTGGTCGCTAAAGCTCTCGCTTCACACAGAGAGGGTCTGCGTTCGATTCCCAGCGCGGGTAGAAACATTGGGCGTGTTTACACCGGTTGTCTATGTTCA
This sequence comes from Cherax destructor, assembly GCA_009830355.1. Classification (NCBI taxonomy): domain Eukaryota; kingdom Metazoa; phylum Arthropoda; class Malacostraca; order Decapoda; family Parastacidae; genus Cherax; species Cherax destructor. Next base: position 42,434 of record WNWK01013280.1, read on the forward strand.
CCCATCAGTAAAATGGGTACCTGGGTGTCAGTCGACTGGTGTGGGTTGCATCCTGGGACAAGGGCCTAATTTGCCCGAAATGCTCTGCATAGCAAGGGGCTTTCTATATAGTAGTATGTCACTGATGTCAGCTAGGCCTGTATACCATGTACATGTACTTGTAGTAAATACAGATATTATTTATTATTATTATTATACCGAGCACATCTCGAGAGGCGCACATCAACCAAATAACTGCTGCAGCATATGGGTGCCTGACAAACCTAAGAATAGCATTTCGACACCTTAGCAAGGAATCGTTCAAGACTCTGTACACCGTGTACGCCAGGCAAGGGTTTGCAAGAAGAGGAGAGGGTAAGGGAAATCGACCTGACGACACTGGAGGATAGGAGAGATTGGGGGACATAACGACATTTAAAATACTGAGAGGAATCGACAAGGTGGATAGGGACATAATGTTTCAGAGATGGGACACAGCAACAAGGTGTCACATCTGGAAATTGAAGACTCGGATGAGCCACAGGGACGTTAGGAAGTATTTTTTCAGCCATAGAGTTGTCAGGAAGTGGAACAATCTGGAGAATGATGTAGTAGAGGCAGGATCCATTCATAGCTTTAAGAAGATATACGATAAAGCCCGTGGAGCAGGGAGAGAGTGGACCTAGTAGCGACCAGCGATGAGGCAGGGCCAGGAGCTGTGAATCGACCCCTGCAACAACAAATAGGTAAGTACACACAACTGATAATTATGCAGAAAACTCGTATGCAAAATGAGAACAAAAATTACCACACCTGATCAAGCACGTCAAGAAATTAGAGAAAGTGCAAAGGTTTGCAACAAGACTAGTCCCAGAGCTAAGGGGATTGTCCTACGAAGAAAGGTTAAGGGAAATCGGCCTGACGACACTAGAGGACAGGAGGGTTAGGGGAGACATGATAACGACATATAAAATACTGCGAGGAATAGATAAGGTGGACAGAGACAAGATGTTCCAGAGAGGGACACAGAAACAAGGGGTCACAATTGGAAGTTGAAGACTCCTATGAGTCAAAGGGATGTTAGGAAGTATTTCTTCAGTCATAGAGTTGTCAGGAAGTGGAATAGCTTAGAAAGCGACATAGTGGAGGCAGGAACCATACATAGTTTTAAGACTAGGTTTGATAAAGCTCATGGAGCAGGGAGAGAGAGGACCTAGTAGCAATCAGTGAAGAGGCGGGGCCAGGAGCTATGAATCGACCCTGCAACCACAAATAGGTGAGTACATACACACACAACACACATACACACACACACACACACACACACACACACACACACACACACACACACACACACAAAATAATCTAAGTCTAAATAAAGTTTCACCAGAAAACCTTCACATATGCAGTAGTGAGAAAATCGTTTACAATACTGACAAACTTGAAATTATCTTTCACAAAGTTATGGATTGTGAAATATTATAATAATAATATCTTTATTTATATAAGTACATGTACAAGGTGTACAGGCCTAGCTGACATCAATGACATACTACTATATGAAAGCCCCTGGTTATGCAGATCATTTCGGGCAAATTAGGTCAAATTGTCCCAGGATGCGACCCACACCAGTCGACTAACACCCAGGTACCCATTTTACCGATGGGTGAACAGGGACAACGGGTTTCAATTTTAGAATAATATCGCAATGTACATTAGACTATAAAAAAATTTGCAGGCAGAATATAGTGTTTATATAAACGTTCAAAGGCATTTTCAAAATGGGTCTTCGAGTTAAATATTATTTACTGAGAGAAACTGTAGATAGTGAAAAATTTCACTTGGTGACACTGTCAGCTGCCTCACTCTTAGTTGGTTATACTGTGTCAGCTGCCTCACTCTTAGTTAGTTATACTGGGTCAGCTGCCTCACTCTTAGTTGGTTATACTGTCAGCTGCCTCACTCTTAGTTGGTTATACTGGGTCAGCTGCCTCACTCTTAGTTGGTTATACTGTGTCAGCTGCCTCACTCTTAGTTGGTTAGTACTGTGTCAGCTGCCTCACTCTTAGTTGGTTATACTGGGTCAGCTGCCTCACTCTTAGTTGGTTATACTGGGTCAGCTGCCTCACTCTTAGTTGGTTATACTGGGTCAGCTGCCTCACTCTTAGTTGGTTATACTGGGTCAGCTGCCTCACTCTTAGTTGGTTATACTGGGTCAGCTGCCTCACTCTTAGTTGGTTATACTGGTCTCCTTTGTCCTGCCAGTCTTGTCCTTGTTATGATTGAACTATTGTTGCTATTTATTGGGTCATTCTTGAAGATGGTTCCGGGTGTTATTCCTCGATACAGCGGTGTCAGGCCAGGTCTCCTGGTCCCCGTTTTCTATTCGTGTTTCAAAGCATATCCTCTCATTACTTTGTGTTAATTTTGGTAATTGATTAAATTTGGTTAATGTTAACTTTCTCTAATCTTTATTCTAACTGGAATAACTTTTGGATTTTTTATTTCTTTGCAATACTAATTTCATATTCTTGTTTAGCTTTTTGTTTTTTTTTTAATTTCTCATTTAACATGACTATATTGGTTCATAAGATGATTTTCACCTCTATTGATACTCCTATAAATTTCTGTCTTTTCCCCTAAAAGATGTTTTAGCCTCTTGTTCATCCATTACAGATGATGCATCCTAAGTGCATCGACCATTGACGATTTGAGGTCATTCAAATGAGGCATTTTCAAGATCTCAGGGAAAAATGTAGCACAATTTTAAAATAAATTTGGCAAATTGGCATCTACTTTCCAATAATAATCCCGACCTTCTTTTACAAGAATGAATCAGTTTTGAAGAGTTTGAAGTTGACCAGAAGAGGCTTTCTTAAATTATCGCATGCAAACGAAACAGGGAATGATCTACATAACATTTACCAGAGGGCATCTTCACATTCCAGTAGATGCATGACCCTTTCCCCTAGTTACATTTCACCTGTGTTGAAAGTTCGATGTCGATCGGATGAGACGTTCTCAAGTTATAAACTAAAATTTTAGAGGATTTTTTTTTTTTTTTTTTTTTTAGTTCGGGCAGTCACCATAAGGTACTCCCTTCAAGGATACCTAATAACATATTCCAGGAACCAGACCCAGCTAGTACATGTATGATTGTGATGTATGTTTCCTTTTGAATTATTCTCGATTTCTTGAATTGACAACCCCTCCCCCCTTTCGTGCTTTAGTTTTCGTTCATATCTGCATTTTCTCAGCGTATTATTTTCCTTCATTTGTTCTGCTATTTACTGTTTATTAAATCATTCAGCATCCTTCCTCAGCAGTGTCTTTTCCGCTCTTATCCCTATGAACTCCAGTAGGGCTTCCTTGATGGGACATTTTCTATTTGAATTCTTCTTCATTTAGCTTTTCCATACATTAGTTTGGGTTTAGAATGCTCAGGTCAGTTTTTCAAGGAGTGTGATAGTTTCTTGTTCGTGTTGTCCCAGTTAGTTCTCGGGTTGTTGAAGTTAAATTTACTAAATCCCTCACGTTGAGTATTGCTTACTCTCCACACCTGCATTTATACTTTGCACTTCACTTCAAAATTGTCTTTCAAGTTTTTTATTCTTTGTCTAATCTGGCGCTTTTGTTTTTCATTTCTCTGAGTTCTCTGGTATGAACTTGTTTAGCTACAGTTATTCCTGTTATAATTTCCGTTACAATTCTGTTTATCTTAATCAGTTTTTCATTTGGGATTTTGAAGTGTCCGGGGTGGATAATATTTGATGCAGGATTTTGAGGTTTTTAGGTAGCTCTCTCTTCTCTGTTGTTGATAGTGGCTTGTTTATTAATATAATTACCCACCTCGCCGGCCATCACAAAGATCACATTGAACTTAAAACTGATCCCTTCACCGTCTTTCCCTTTCCTACTCTGTCTCCATCCGCATCCCCTTCTCTCTCCCCTTGTTCCCCTTTCATTCCCACCTCCTTTCCCTTATTATTCCAAGCATTCGTCGTTGCTGCGTCATCTTACACCGTGTCCTGGACTTCTGGCTCACTGACGTGGCCCTCTCCTTAGCTCTTAAGTGAAATGTTTTATAAAAAATGTGTCATGAAATTAAGAGTGTATCTGGTAGCTCTATTCGTTGTCATTGTTCATGTTGTTCTAGTGTTGTTGTCACGGCACTCCTTAGCAAGGTTGACATACAAGCAACATCTTCCTCCACTGGAAATACACTAGTGGCAGGGAAGTCTTGCTGCCATTGTTATTTCCAATTGTCGGCTTTTGATATTGTCTATCTTCCTCTAGTGGGAATAATTCATATTTTTTTTTTTACTTTACTGGGTTATTCTAGGTTAAATCTACATACTGTACTGTGTGTATACCCACAAAACCATTGTCCAAATTTGCATTTCTCTTAGTAAAACAATGTGCAGATTTTCTTTAATAAAAGTTTCATGTATCTTCATCATCTTTAATAAAAACAACCCCGCAGCCCATGTTGTCATGCCCATTACCCAATCTTAAGAACTTATTTTTCATTGGTTCAAGAAGTTCCTCATTGCCGAAGCCAAGAGCTTTGTCCTCCATATGTTTAGCCGTAGTGGGGTGGGGGTATCTATTACACGTGATTGAAGTGGCCTAGGATGAACCTTGCTGTGAATGCTGTTATGATGTACTTGTTCTTGGTGTCGTGTATTCATGTGTGTCTTGTGTTGCTTGCTGGTGGATTCTGTAAAACGGTCACAACACTTGAAGGACTCCTGTGGTTAAGATGTGCTTTATGATCAATACGGCCATGCTTCCTTCCCGTCGTTTCATCTCGGCTATTTAGGCTGGTAATGTGTACTGTTATTATGGCGGTATGTTTATTCCAGGAATGAGAGCAGTCACCACTCGGATCAAAAATAAAATCACGATCAAAGACACCAGTGTAATTTGTACATTGCGGAGATTGAAATGTACAGTTTACTCGATCATCTTTGTTACACTAGTTTTTGTGATAACAGGGACAAATTATTCTAACTATTCTCATTTATTATATCAGGTGCTGTATCATGAATTGGCTACAGGACTATGGTAGGATGAAGAAGATATACCTGACGTTCATTTAGCATATAGCTAACATATATTGCATCACCACATCGTTTGTTAGAGAAGGTATCCCACTTAAAAATGCTCAGTCACGCACGTCCGCTCTTACAAATTGGGCAGTTAGGAATATCCGGTGTTTCAGTTGGCGGACCTCCTGTACTGGAGCAGTAAATGGTGGTCAGACTTGATACTGTATCAAGACTGTGATAGAATTGACCTCGTGGTCAGTGATGGTAAAACACTGTTGCTTTTGTAATATCTGTGTCCATTATTTATTTGGCACCGAGTTTGTAAATAAAATTTCTGTGTAGTATTGTCTTAAATACGGCTGCCAAATAGAACTCTTTTTTTTTTTTTTTTTTTACTGTCAGGCTGTCGGTTGCCCGTGATACGAGAGATTTAAGGTTGTATTGTTGTTCCCTCAGACTAATATTTTGTATGCTTAGTTGATGTAGGATACTGGGGTCATCGCCTTTCCTTCCTCACTACCCGATCTTAGATCAATCTTCTTGGTTGATGAACTGGTGAATCAGGTTGTTGATAGTGGCTGCGTGCCACCGATCTTCTGAATGAATTGGATGAATTTGTCAGGGTTCCTTAAAAACCAGTTATGAGTTTTTTGACTAATTATATATTAGAAAGTCTTGGAGCCTTAATTCTTAGTTATCTCTTAGTGACTGTACTTATTGCACTCTTGCCTTTATTTTGGGTATTTTACATATACTACCATACTTCCCGCCCGGTTAACAATTTCGGCGTACAGTTTTAATAACCAGTACCTCTAGAATTTTTTTAAGTGTTCACTGCCCTTCCAGTATTTTCTCTGGGTACATTTTTATATACTCTGTTTTGGGCGTTGTATCTTGAGAGGATGTGAATTGTGTCGCTTATACAGTGAGTGCGTGGTGTGGAACTGATGGACCAGTGATGAATCTGTGGTGTGGAGCTGAATGTGGGATGAGTTAGCGAGAGCTGAGAGGCGGAGGTGAACATGTCTGAAGGATGTGGTTGTGTAGGCCTAGTGAGGAATTCTCCCCCCTTCCCCTCCCTCTTTCTGCCCTGTCTTGGCTTCTCTATCTGAGGTGCTGCTGCTATGCTGCTGCTGCTCCTCTAGCAACTACCTTTCCCATCCCACAGATTCCGAACCCTAACACTCCGTACAGTCAGAGCCATCACTCACTGTGTAAATTTCCTTCTACCTCACACCTCACTGGTTCCTTTTACCTCACACTCACTGGTTCCTTTTACCTCACACCTCACTGGTTCCTTCTACCTCACGCCTCACTGGTTTCTTCTACCTCACACTCACTGGTTTCTTCTACCTCACACCTCACTTAAAGAAATTAGATCGAATAGAAATGACCCAAAATGGATGAATAATAGGCTCAAATATCTTTTAGGGCAGAAGAAAGGAGTTTATAGGCGTATCAAAAGAGGTGAGGGTCATCTTATGAGTCAGTATATTGACATTAAGAGGGACGTTAAAAAGGGATAAGAAAAGCTAAACGGGACTACGAAATTAAAGTTGCTAGGGATTCGAAAACTAACCCAAAAGTTTTTTCAGGTGTATAGAACAAAAGTTAGAGATAAGATAGGTCCCCTTAAAAATAATTATGGGTATCTTACTGACAAAGAGAATGAAATGTGCTCTATTTTTAATAATTATTTTCTCTCGGTTTTCACTCAGGAAGACATTAATAATATCCCAAGAATTAGGTATTTTAGTGGGCCTGAAGAAGATAAATTATGTAGTATCACAGTCACTAGCGAAAAGGTTATCAAACAGATAGACCGTTTGAAGCAAAATAAATCGCCAGGCCCTGATGAGCTTTTTCAAGGGTTCTTAAGGAATGCAAAATAGAACTCTGTGAACCCTTAACTAACATTTTTAACCTATCTCTTCAAACAGGTGTAGTGCCGGATACGTGGAAGATGGCTAATGTAATTCCTATTTTTAAAGCAGGGGACAAGTCGTTACCATCAAATTACCGCCCAATAAGTCTAACATCAATTGTAGGCAAATTACTAGAGTCGATTATAGCTGATAACATAAGAAGCCATCTCGATAGGCATAATTTGATTAATGATACTCAGCATGGATTCACCAGGGGCCGTTAATGCCTAACTAATTTGTTAACTTTTTTCAGTGGGGCTTTTGAGGCAGTTGATAATGATAAAGAATTCGATATCGTTTATTTGGATTTTAGTAAGGCTTTTGATAGAGTACCACATCAGAGACTGTTAAAGAAAGTGGCTGCTCATGGCATTGGGGAAAAGTGTTGTCATGGATCGAGTCATGGCTCACCAATAGGAAGCAGAGGGTGTGCATAAATGGGGTTAAATCGAGTGGGGATCTGTAACAAGTGGCGTTCCTCAGGGATCGGTTTTGGGCCCGTTGTTGTTTATAATATATATAATGACCTTGACGAGGGAATTTCTAGTGATATGAGCAAATTCGCTGATGACACGAAGATAGGTAGGATAATCGATTCAGACGTAGATGTCAGTGAACTACAGGAGGATTTAGACAAACTCAATTCCTGGTCAGAAAAATGGCAGATGCAGTTCAATGTAGATAAATGCAAAGTTCTAAAGCTCGGGAGTGTCCATAACCCAAGCACTTATAAGTTAAATAACGTAGAACTTAGCCATACAGATTGCGAGAAGGACTTGGGGTGATGGTAAGCAGCAACCTTAAACCAAGACAGCAATGCCTAAGCGTACGTAATAAGGCAAATAGATTACTGGGATTTATATCAAGAAGTGTTAGCAACAGAAGTCCAGACGTTATATTACAGCTTTATACATCATTAGTAAGGCCTCACCTAGATTACGCAGCTCAGTTCTGGTCTCCATATTACAGAATGGACATAAATTCGTTAGAAAACATTCAGCGTAGAATGACTAAATTAATACATAGCATTAGAAATCTTCCTTACGAAGAAAGATTGAAGACCCTTAAATTACATTCACTTGTAAGACGTAGAATGAGGGAGACATGATCGAGGTATACAAGTGGAAAATGGGTATTAACAAAGGGGATATAAATAAGGTCTTGAGGGTATCTCTCCAAGAGAGAACCCGCAATAATGGATTCAAGTTAGATAAGTTTAGATTTAGAAAGGATATAGGAAAGTATTGGTTTGGAAATAGGGTAGTTGATGAATGGAACAGTCTGCCTAGTAAGGTTATTGAAGCAAGGACCTTGGGTAGTTTTAAATTTAGGTTGGATAAATTCATGAGTGAAAGGGGTTGGATTTGAGTGGGAATTGCACATGAGTAAATAAAATTATCAAAGCTTATTTTTTGGGTAGCATTGAAAATTAGGTTGAACAAATATTCTGTTGGTGGGATGGAATGTGAAGGACCTGCCTAGAATGGGCCAACAGGCCTGCTGCAGTGTTCCTCCTTTCTTATGTTCTTATGTTATTCGTTGTGCGTCAAGCCTCGCCTTACTAACAGCTTCTACCTCACTCGTCACTAACTGTGCCACCTACTCTTGTTATACCAAAGAATGTCTAGTGTTACAAAACTATACACAACGTGTACATAGAGCGAGGAGCTTAGTTCAATATTTAGGTTGGAGTGAGTGGAAATGTAGTGTCCGTGACCAGCGAGATGGTTTGAACACTGTGCAAAGAATACGCTATAAAATTAACATACGATGTGGCGATATAAAATATAATGTGTGTAGACTGTTTGGTCGTACAAGAACATTAGCTCATGATTGATTCATATGGTATATAGTATACATGTGTGTACATATGATGGAAGGTTGTGCAAGGGTTGAAAGGTGGGCGTGAAGGAGGTATTGAGAGATGGGGAACTAAACCTATACCAATTGCTGCATATGAAAAAAATAGGCTTAGCAGACGGTGCAAGCTATCTCCTGCGAAAAGCAAGGGAATCATGAATATACCAAGGGTGAACTTAATAAGTTTAAGGGGACCACGACTCAACACCTTTCATTTGTAAGGGGGATTATTAACAAACTCCTGGCTATCTTCAAAGGGGAACTCTACAAATTCATCAAACCAGTCCCTGATCAGCCGGGCTGTGGCGCATACGTTGGGCTGCGGGCACCAACAACCTGATTGATCAGGTCAGCAACCAGGTCTGGTCTGGGACCGACCCGTGAGGGCGGTGACTTCCAAAAGCGCTTACATGTATGCGAGTGTTTTATAGTAATGACTAGATGAAGGGATTCAGGGAAGTCAATTAGAATGTGCTGAGTTTTGAAAGTGGTAAGCATGGCGCCTGAGCTTTTGAGAATCTTCCTGGGAGTGTTGCTGCTCTCCTGGTCATTATGACAAGGAAGAAAGTAATGGTGAATGAGTTTTCTTCTTTGGGTCACCTTGTCTTATTGGGTTACGGCCGATGGTGTATTAGAAAATGTTTAATGTTTGTTGTACCAAGTAATGCAAGTCACACCACTCTCTTCCACGTCTCCTCCTCCCTCATCCTTCAACCCCACCTCCTTCACCTTTCACCCCCACTCCACCTCCCTCACCTTTCATCCCCACTCCACCTCCCTCACCTTTCATCCCCACTCCCCATCCTTCACCTTTCATCCCAACTCCACCTCCCTCACCTTTCACCCCCACTCCACCTCCCTCACATTTCACCCCCACTCCACCTCCCTCACCTTTCACCACCACTCCACCGCCCTCACCTTTCACCCCACTCCACCTCCCTCACCTTTCACCCCACTCCACCTCCCTCACCTTTCACCCCACTCCACCTCCCTCCTGGTGCTCCGGTAATTCTTTGATAGAGGTGGATGAGTGTTGCGTCTAGTGGTGAACTCACTTGATGAGTCACAAGATAGATGCTGCTTATTGGGATGCTGATACCGTGCACTTACATGCTCCAGATAGCAGCAGGTGGGATGTTCACCGCTTTGAGTTTCACCTTCATCTCTTCAACAGTAATTACATTAATCACCCTTACCGCACATTATTTTAATACTTCTTCATTTCCTGTAGGTTACCTGTGCATCGTTCGGGGATCATCGCCCCTGCGTCTCGCTCAAAGACCAGACTTTCATATTAACGACCTAACTAATTGTTCCGATCTTCAGAGTTGACCTACGACTTCCTTCCCAGCCCTCACTTGAAACCAGGTGTTCCTGGTAATAGTGTGATTAGCCAGTCTGTTGGTGCTTTATCGAAAGCCCACCGGTAACGATGATCTAATTGATTTCTTAACCCACCACGACCTTAAGATCAAGCGTGGCGTCGTCTCGTGTGTTTTCCTTTGTTCTCTGGCACTTCGTGATGAATTCTTGGCAGGCGAGTAGACATACATCGTGGCTGCTCTTGCCGCCTTCAAGTTTCATCTACTCACCCTCAACTCGTGCCAAACGAAGACCCTGCTAGTTCACTATATGGAATGCCCGCATCAATCGTCGTCTCGTTCTCTTCACCCCTTTTTCCATACTGCCATAATGGACGTAGCTTTTTTCACTGAAACTTTAAAGGGATAACATCACACAGACGTAAAACGCCTACTGGGGGTAGGCAGTATCCTGTGGGAGATGCAGCAAGGTAAACTCTGGGGAGACAGGGGTGATCTTCGGACTTGCCTTCAAGAACATAATTAGGTGCCCAACAATGTGTCGTTTATAGCATCCACACACTCGCAAGATCTGGGGGCAGCGCAGAGGCTCAGGAGGGCAGAGCAGAACTAAACGCAGGATCCTGGAGGCGGCCACGGTTCGCTACCGAGACCATTGAGCAGAACAGTGGAATGTAAATGTTGGTTGGATCCATCGTTTCCACCATCCAAGATTGTTTATTAAAATTCTATTCATTCCTGGCCCTTCTCTTTACCTCTCTGACCTCTCATACTTTACCTCTGGACCAAACTTTGTAGCAGTAATATACTTTTCCAAGCAATTTTTTTCTACCCTTAACATGTCCCTGACCTTCCTGATATTTGACTCATGAAAATTCAACGATACCTGTTATCGGTTTCGAAGGTCCTACACTCGAAGTCTGGCCTGAGATCGAACTTTCATTTCATTGCCAAGTCAACCAGGTTTTTGATGCAACGCCCCTCAAGCCCATCTTGTCATCAGATCCTGGCTGATCACATTGGGGGGGTAGGTTTTTCCCCTTTTTGCAGTGAAAAAAGGCGTATGGGCACAATAAGGGACTTATATCAACATTCGTAGTCCCAGATTATTCCATCTTGCCAAAAGACATCGAAACACTGCTGAGACAAGTAAAAAAGTCTTCAAGAAAACTGGGCAAGTATCTCCACCAGGCCAATCAAAGAGGCTTGATGCATAGGTTGCCAGTGGGCCGCCAGCAGCAAAGCCTGGTTGACCAGGCAGGTCCAGACAAGCCTGGACCGGGCCGGCTCGGGGTAAGAAAACTTAAAAATTTTGAAGGTATATCAAAGGTGTTTTTTACCTATATGTGGTCGCAGAAGTCGAACTCTGCTCATGTGTGGGGGTGTGTGGAGAGAGAGAGAGAGAGAGAGAGAGAGGAGAGAGAGAGAGGGAGAGGGGGTGGGGGAGGGAAGGACAAAGACACAGATTGACGGAAAGAGCAGAGCAGTGAGTAATTAAGATGGTACAAATATTGGCCTGGCGGGACCCTCCCCCCAACACTGAGCAGCAGCAGCAGCAGCAGACCACACCAGTAACAGTGTGACGATGGGGCACCACCACCTCTCTGCCCCCCGTTGCCATCCACCTCCCTGCCACCTGCTCATCCCACATCACTGGTCACGACGGCTCGGCGCTTTTTTCGGTTTGAAAAGTGTTTGAATAAGTGATCTTTAGTGTGCTTTGTACATGTGGTGCTGGTTTGTAGTGCTTTTAAACAGCCCTAGTAGTGCCAGAAGCAAGGCTGGTAGTGCCTCAAAGAAGACATTCCGGTTGGCTTCCTTTATGTACACCTTTCCTTGCCCTATTGCTCCGCCACCAAGTTATAACTCGTGTAACCTGACGGGGTGACGTTTGAGAGAGCATGTGGGTAATTCGTCGATTTCGGCAGGTGTGGACATCTGAGTGAAAAAAAAAATATATGTATTTGTATCATTTGTTTTATTTGAGGGTATTTATGGATAGGTGAAGGTATAAAGTGGGGTATATAGTGTAGATCCAGTTTTTATAAAAATGTTTTACGTTAATTACCTGGCAGTAAGCATCTTGTCAGGCAGTCATTCACGACCTTAAGTAAGTGTGTACTTGGCGGCAATCTGGTTACCACAGGAAAACTGCCATGAATGCTGTTCGCTGGGAATTCATAAATTTTGCCTAAGGTGAATCAGGTGGTGGGCGTGGTGTCGGGTGTGGACGTGTAAAGCGTGGCACAGGCAATGCCTGCCATCCACTCGCCCCTCCCAGCCATCCACCACCAGGAGCTGCAAAGGTATGTCAAACTGAAGACTTCACAACCACACTTAATGACATATGCTGTTCGGGAATACCTTGCTTATATTTTATACTGCATTAACTTCCTCCCCTTTTCTTACCACTCTGGCTCCCCTCACCCTTAACCACCCTGGCTCTCCTCCCATACTCCCCCCAATCCTTGGTTTTTCCCCCCCTCTCCCCCCCCAAACCCCTGATTCCATTTCCCTGATTCTCATACCTTTGTACCTCCCCTTTTTCCCCCCCCCCCCCCTCTCTGGCCTCCTCCCCTGTTCCCCTCTGGCTCTCCCCCCCCGTTTCCCGGCCCCCCCCCCTGTTCCTCTCTGGCTCCCTCCCCCCCTTCCCCCCTGGCCCCCCCCCCCCCTGTTCCTCTCTGGCTCCCTCCCCCGTTCCTCTGGGCCCCCCCCCCCCCTGTTCCTCCGCTCTCTGCCTCTCTGGCCCCTCCCCCGTTCCTCCCGGCCCCTCCCCCCTTCTCCTTTGGGTCTCCCCCCGTTCCCTCCTTTCCCCCCCCTGTTCCCTCTGGGCCCCCCCCTTTCCCTCTGGCCCCCTCCCCCCTTCCCCCTGGCCCCTCCCCCGTTTCCCCTCTGGTTCCCCCCCCGTTCCCTCTGGCCTCCCTTTTCCCCTGGCCCCTCCCTTTCTCCCCCGGCTCTCTTCCCCCGTTCCCCTGGCTTTCCCCCCCTGTTCCTCTCTGGCCCCCCCCCTGTTCCTCTCGGCCTCCTCCCCCCCTCTCTGGCTCCCCCCCTGTTCCTCTTTCCCCCCCCCCCGTTTTCCCCCGGCTCCCCCCCCCTTTCCCCCCCTGGCTTCCCCCCTTTCCTCTCGGCTCTCCCCCCGTTCCTCTCTGGTTCCCCCCCCTGTTCCTCTCTGGTTCCCCCCCCCCTGTTCCCCCCGGCCCCCCCCCCCCGTTCCTCCCCTGGCTTTTCCCCCCTTTTCCGGCTCTCCCCCCCCGTTCCCTCTGGCTCCCCCCCTGCCTCTCTGGCTTCCCCCCTTTTCCCCCTGGCCTCCCCCCCTTTTTCCTGGCCTCCCCCTGTTCCCTCTGGTCTCCCCCCCTGTTCCTCCCCCCCTCTCCCCCCCTTTCCTTCTGGCTCTCCTCCCCCCCCTTTTTTTTGGCCCCTCCCCCC
>WNWK01013281.1:0-55990 GCA_009830355.1 Cherax destructor
ATTTAAAAATGTATAAAATATTTTAATTCATTTCAAAATTATAAAATATTTTATGATTTTGAACAAATTTTTAAAAATTTCTAAAAATATTTCTAATAAAAACTAAAATTTGCTTAATTTTCCCATAAATTTCATTCAGTAAATTTATTTAAAAGTTTGAAAATCTAGTATTTTAGCTAAAAAAAGTTTTGCCAGAAAAGCACTCAAACCCTAAAACGTCGAAATATGCAATAAAATACCATTTTAGCACATTTTTGAGTTTTTATTTAAATATTTTGAAAATATTGAAATATTCATAATTTTATTTTAATATGATTTAAAAATTAAAAATTATAAATTTAATTTATTTAATTTATTTTATTATTTTGATAAATATTTTTAAATTTTAAAAAAATTTTTAAAAAATATTCAAAAATATATAAAATTTTGCTATTTTTAAAATTTATTCATAGAATTTATTAAAAGTTTGAAAATCTAAACTTTAAAAGTTTCATAAACTTCAACCGTTAATTCAAATTAAAAAATAATTGAATTTTATTTATTTTAGATTTTTAAATTAATTAATAATATTATTAATTTTTATGATTTAAATTAATAATATAAAAATTAACTTATTTTATTATTTCATTAATTTTAGATTTTAAAATTTTGTAAATATTGAATCCTAAAATCAAATTTTTTCATATTAATTCATGAATTTTTAAGTAAATATATTATAAATTTTCAGAAAAATAAACTAATAAAATCAATAAAACTTTAGCATTTTATTTAATTTCATGTTTTAAAAAGAATAAAATATAGTTTAAAATTGATTTTAATTTAAAATATTTAAACATAAAGTTATTGATTTGTTAGATTAATTCTAAATTTTGATAAACATATAAAAAAAAATAATTTGTTTTTTCAAATATATAAAATATAAATTAAATTTATTTTATATGATTTGCAGAAGATAAACGTTCGAAATATAATAAAATACATTACCTTCTATTAATTTTTATTTTCAAAATAATTGAAATTAAAATGATTAGTTTTTATGATTTTAAAAAATAAAAATAAATTTAAAAGCATAAATCATTTTAGATTTGACATTTTATTTTAGATTTTGAAAAATATTAAAAATATATAAAAAAAAATTTATTTTATATTCATAAATATTATTAAAATTAATTTAAGATTTTGAAAAATAAAATAATGAAATTCAAAAAATTATTTTATATTTTAATTTATATTTTTGAAAATATAGAATCTAAATATTTTAATTTTATATTTAATTTAAAAATAAATATTAAAATATAATATTTATGATTTACATAGATTTTCAAATTTAAAATTTATAATATTTAAGCTTCAGAAATTAAAATTTTTCATAAATCACATGAAACTTTAAAAGATATAATTTTTAATATTGCAGAAAACTAAATTAAATAAATAAATTTAAATGCTTATTCAGTTTGAAAATAATATGAAATATTCATAAAATATTGATTTTAAGTTTTTAATGGGATTTAAAATATGTAAATAATAAAAATTAAAATGCTATAAAACTTATTTTATTGCATTTTGACGATTTAAGCATTTCAAGGTTTTTGAAAACTATTTTTAGATAAAATAACCTATAATAAGTTCAAGAAAATCATAAAATTGCTACTTTTCCATAAATTTCAATTGCAGTAGAAATTTATTTAAAAGTTGATAATTAAGTATTTTAGCTAAAAAATGAGTTTGCCAGAAAACACTCAAACCGCTCTAAAACGTCGAAATATGCAATAAAATACATTTTAGCACATTTTCTGAGCTTTTAATTTTCAGTATTTTAAAAAATATGAAATATTATAAAAATTGATTTTTAGATTTTTAATGGGATTTTTAAAAATATGTAAATAATATAAATATTAAATGTATAAAACTTATTTTATTGATTTGACATTTAAGGATTTTAAGGATTTTTAAAAACTATTTTTAATAAAAACACCTATGAGTATTCCTAAAGAAAATATAAAATTTGCTTTTTTCCCATAATTTATGAGTAGAAATTCTATTTAATTAATATAGTATTTTACTAAAAATGAGTTTAACCTCAACCGCCTAAACGTCAAATATGCAATAAATACCATTTAGCATTTTTATGAATTTAATGTTTCATATTTTTGAAAAATAATATGAAATTCTAATAATAGATTTTTAAAGATTTTAATGGGATTTTTAAAAATATGTAAATAATATATAAATATTCAAAATGCTATAAAATTATTTTATTGCATTTTTGACATTAAGGCATTTTCAAGGATTTTCTGAAAAACTTTTTAGATAAAAATACCTATGAGTAAGCTTCCTAAAGAAAATCATAAAATTTGCTTACTTTTCCCATAAATTTCAATTGCAGTAGAAATTTATTTAAAAGTGTGATAATCTAAGTATTTTAGCTAAAAAATGAGTTTTGCCAGAAAAGCACTCAAACCGCTCTAAAACGTCGAAATATGCAATAAAATACCATTTTAGCACATTTTCTGAGCTTTTTAATGTTTCATGTATTTTGAAAATAATATGAAATATTCATAAAATATTGATTTTTATAGATTTTAATGGGATTTTTTAAAAATATGTAAATAAATAATAAATATTAAAAATGCTATAAAACTTATTTTATTGCATTTTTGACGATTAAGCATTTTCAAGGATTTTCTGAAAAACTATTTTTAGATAAATAACCTATGAGTAAGCTTCTAAAGAAAATCATAAAATTTTGCTTACTTTTCCATAAATTTCAATTGCAGTAGAAATTCTATTTAAAAGTGTGATAATCTAAGTATTTTAGCTAAAAATGAGTTTTCAGAAAAGCACTCAAACCCTCTAAAACGTCGAAATATGCAATAAAATACCATTTTAGCATTCTATTTTTTTCTGATTTTATAAATTCAAAGTAGTTTTTAAAAAATAAATAAAATATTAAAATAAAAGTTTTTTGATTTTATATTATTTTAAGGATTTTTAAAAATATGTAATAAATAATAAAAAATAAAAATTGCTATTTAAAATTATGAGTAAAGTTTTAAAGATTAAAATTAGTATTTGCTAAAATGAGTTTTGCCAGAAAAGCACTCAAACCGCTCTAAAACGTCGAAATATGCAATAAAATACCATTTTAGCACATTTTTCTGAGCTTTTTAATGTTTCATGTATTTTTGAAAATAATATGAAATATTCTATAATAATATTGATTTTTAATATTTTTATGGATTTTTTAAAAATATGTAAATAATATATAAATATTCAAAAAATGCTATAAAACGTTATTTTATTGCATTTTTTGATTCATTAAGGCATTTTCAAGGATTTTCTGAAAAATATTTTTTTAGATAAAATATACCTATGAGTAAGCTTCCTAAAAGAAAATCATAAAATTTTGCTTACTTTTCCCATAAATTTCAATTGCAGTAGAAATTCTATTTAAAAGTGTGATAATTTAAGTATTTTAGCTAAAAAATGAGTTTTGCCAGAAAAGCACTCAAACCGCTCTAAAACGTCGAAATATGCAATAAAATACCATTTTAGCACATTTTTTGATATTTTAATGTTTCATGTATTTTGAAAATAATATGAAATATTTATAAAATATTGATTTTTATAGTTTTTAATGATTTTTAAAAAATATGTAAATAATATATAATATTAAAAATCTATAAAACGTTATTTTATGCATTTTTGACGATTCAGGCATTTTTAAGGATTTTCTGAAAAACTTTTTTTCGATAAAATATACCTATAAAAAAAAAAAATAAAATTTGCTTACTTTTCCCATAAATTTCAATTGCAGTAGAAATTGTATTTAAAAGTTTGAAAATCTAAGTATTTTAGCTAAAAAATGAGTTTTGCCAGAAAAGCACTCAAACAACTTAAAACGTCGAAATATGCAATAAAATACCAAGACAGCAGTTCATAAGTGTTTGCAATAAAGCGAACATAATCCTTGGCTTCATATCAAGAAGCATAAATAATAGGAGTCCTCAGGTTGTTCTTCAACTCTATATATCCTTGGTTAGGCCTCACCTAGATTATGCTGCACAGTTTTGGTCACCGTATTACAGAATGGATATACTACAGTGGACCCCCGGTCTTTTTAGACCCCCCAAAAATACACTTACAATAGCACTTACAAAAATAAACTTACATAAAAGGGCGAGTTTGGAGACTAACGTAAACCGGGGGTCCACTGTAAATGCTCTGGAAAACGTACAAAGGAGGATGACAAAGTTGATCCCATGTATCAGAAATCTTCCCTATGAGGATAGACCGAGGGCCCTGAATCTGCACTCTCTAGAAAAGCGTAGAATTAGGGGGAATATGATTGAGGTGTATAAATGGAAAACAGGAATAAATAAAGGGGATGTAAATAGCATGCTAAAAATATCTAGTATTGACAGGACTCGCAGCAATGGCTTTAAGTTGGATAAATTCAGATTCAGGAAGGATATAGGAAAGCATTGGTTTGGTAATAGAGTTGTCGATGAGTGGAACAAACTCCCGAGTACAGTTATAGAGGCTAAAACGTTGTGTAGTTTTAAAAATAGGCTAGATAAATATATGAGTGGGTGCGGGTGGGTGTGAGTTGGTCCTGACTAGCTTATGCTACTAGGTCAGATGCCGTGCTCCTTCCTTAACCCTTAAACTGTCCACATGTAGATATATGTTCACGTGCAGTAGCTGGCCGAATATTTTGAGAAAAAATAAATTGTTCTTTTTCTTTAAAATGAAGAGTGCATTTTGTTTGTCATTCCCACATGTTGTAATACTGCACACACTGAGTGCACAGACCAATTTTCTAATCTCTAGGCAACTCAGGCTTATCGTGGCAAGGTTAAAAGCTTTTGAAAAAAACGTAGATCTACGTTCGGAGCAGTACGCACACAAACATATCTACGTGTGGACAATTTAAGGGTTAAGTGAATGTAACCTGACCTGGCTGGGTCGGGGCATTGGCTTAAGCCGGTCGGAGACTTGGACCTGCCTCGCATGGGCCAGTAGACCTGCTGCAGTGTTCCTTCTTTCTTATGTTCTTATGCTCCCTCTCCATAGGATGTTAAGAGCATGCCAATTCTTCATTTATTCAGACTTCCTACAACAAATATTCACTTCTCACTCTAAGCTAAGGACAAAAATATTTTAAGGTAAGTAATGTGGATGTATACTGTACAGTGGTCCCCCGAGTAACGAACACCCCGGAAATCGTACAATTATGTAAGTATAATATTGTAAGTGCTTGTGGAAGTGTATTTTTGGGGGCCTGAAATAGACTAACCTACGTGACATTATTCCTTAAGGAAGTAAATTCGTTCGGTAATGGCACTTGAGCAGGCTTCTGGGATGAAGTTTTTTCGTTACTCGGGGACCACTGTATATGCATTTTTTAGGCCTAGCTCTATTGCTCACTTAATATATGATATTGTAAACATGTTATCAGGCTTTTATATGTATATTTGAAAGTGAAAAAAAAAGTTTTCACTTGACAGCTATTTTTGCTTTACAGCAGTAGCCTGGAACCTAACCTGCTGTATGAGCGGGACCCTCCTGTACAGTACTCTATTCCGAAAGTGTAATCTCTGAGAAGATATTGATGGTAGTGATAAGGTGGTAAGAGCACAAGTGAAGTTAACCTTCAGTGTACCAGGTCTCATTAAGTACTCGAACAGGAAGATAAAGAGCCTCCACAACCCCCTGATAGTGATATTGTACCTATAATTATCCTTGTCGTGATGTAAGCTTCAGATGGTTTGTTCTCTCTCTATTACTATTACTGCATAATAATTGTGCACTCTTGATATTAAAGAAAATGTTTTTTTAATAATATATACGTATTTTAGTACTATGTTATAGACAATGTGGTTATGAAAGTCGCTTTGCTAACCCAAAACTTGCCAGCAAAAATGTCCCAGAGTATCACCTAAATGTTTACAAGTTGTATTTCTGTATCTGAAAGAAACCTTGCTAGAAAATTTTAACAGGTTACTTCACACCCGTGGATATGGGGGTCCTACTGTACTCGCTCCCATCCTTTTCCTCATCCTTATACTATATGACAGACAGAAATGTGTCCTGAAAATACCATAATTTGCATGACAGTGTCGTTCCTTGAGGACACTGGAAATCTCCTAGCGGACATTAACCAAGTCATTAAATGGGCCTTGGAAAACAATATGAAGTTCAGTGAAGACAAATTTAAATTACTATTCTATGGAAAACTCTAGGAATAAAAACTGGATCGTAGTATAAAGCAAAATTCCAACCACACAATAGATCGATAAACTAATGTGAAGGAAGTGGGAGTGATATTGTCATAGAATCTCACTTTCAAAGATCACTACAATATCTCTACCACCTCTGCTAGGAAAATGATAGGATGGATAATGAGAACTTTCAAAACTAGGGACTAGTCCCAGATCTGCTCACAGAAATCACTCTATGAAAGCAATAGACTTGGCAGGCAGTGCTACATCCCCCAGTGAAAAGCAGGGGTGCACTAAGAGAACACATTAAGTGTCCTGGGCTCAAGATTATTCAACTGCCTCCCAGCATACATAAGGGGGGATTACCAACAGACTCCTGGCTGTTGTCAAGAGGGAGTTGGACAAGCACCAAAAGTCAGTAACTGACCAACCAGGCTGTGGTTCGTATGTTGGTTTGCGTGTGGCCAGCAGTAACAGCCTGGTTGATCAGGCCCTGATCCATCACGAGACCTGGTCGTGGACCGGGCTGCAGGAGCATTGACCCCCAGAACACCCTCAAGGTATACCTATTAAATGACAGTTTGGCAGCTATTTAACATTGCAGTCTTATGGAAAAACTACAACAACCTGAAAACTTCCCACTTCAGTTTTGAAGAAAATACAAACAGTGGTAGGCTAGTAGACAATAGCTACCCATAGAAGCACTACCATCCTGTCATGCAAGTGAAGCCTGTTAAAAATGTTGCATACTAGCAATTTGCTGGTACAGTATGTATTTACAATTTTTTTTTGTATGTATGAAGCACGTACCACTGAGGAAACCCAGAAGAAGATCAGATATAGAGAGAGAGCGTAGGAGATGGTACAGAAGAAGAAAACGGGTTACTGAATTGCTTAAAAACACAAATATGTTGCAACAGAGGAGAGAGAGTCTTAGCTCAGATCACTGAATTAGAGCAAAAACTTAAGATGTCATACCTAACAGAAGAAGTACAAAGGGAACAAAGGGCCATACAGGATATTGCAAGAAACTCAAAGTATTTCTATTCCTATGCAAAATCCAAGCTAAGAACTACCTGTAGAATTGAACTATTATTGAGAGGAGATTCGTATACTGACGAACAGGAAACGAGTGAAATCCTAAAAGAACAGTACGAGTCGGTGTTCAGCAATCCACTAAATGACAGCAAGGTAGAAAATACAGAAATATTTTTCACTCCAGCAGAAGGCCGCGCAGACCAACTAACTGACATTAGTACAAATCCCATAGATTTTGAAAAAGAAATGGACAACATATCCACTCACTCAGCACCTGGGCCAGATTCATGTAATGCTCTATTTATAAAGAAGTGCAAAGTACTATTAGCAAGAGCCCTCAGTATTCTTTGGAGAAAGAGCTTAGATCTAGGTGAAATACCAGAGGCCTTAAAGAGTGCAGACATAGCTCCTTTGCATAAGGGAGGTAGTAGAGCACTAGCTAAAAATTACAGACCAGTAGCCCTAACTTCTCACATCATAAAAATCTTCAAAAGAGTGATGAGACAGCAGATTACAAATTTCATGGACCAGCATGGCTTTAGAGCGGGACGATCATGCCTGTCACAGATGCTGAACCATTGACAGAATTACAGAGGCATTGGAAGACGACCAAAACGCACATGTGATTTACACAGATTTTGCAAAGGTGTTTGACAAATGCGATCATGGAGTGATAACGCACCAAATGAGGGCCATGGGCATTATGGGGAAGGTAGGCAGATGGATTTTAGAGCTCCTAACACACAGAACACAAAAAGTAGTAGTGAACAGGGCAAAATCCAGCATCAGCAAGGTCAAAAGCTCAGTGCCCCATGGCACCTCTGCTGTTTCTCATCCTCATAGCAGACAGATAAAAACACCCAGCACACTTTTGTATTATCATTTGACACTAAAATAAGCATGAAAGTCACTATGGTAGATGACACTGAAAAATTTCAGGAAGATATAAGCAGGGTTTTCCAGTGGGCAGTGGAGAACAACATGACGTTCAATGGTGATAAGTTTCAGCTGCTTAGGTATGGAAAGAAAGAACTCAAAAGGAACACTATACTATACAAAACTCAAGAGGGTCATCAAATAGAACGAAAGGAACACGTAAAAGACTTGGGAATAATTATGTCAGCTGATCTTTCTTTTAAAGACCATAACAAGACAAAGATCACAACAGCCAGGAAGATGACGGGGTGGGTATTGAGAACTTTCAAAACAAGGGAAATAATGGTGACACTCTTCAAATCGCTAGTGTTCCCTCACTTAGAATATTGCTCTGTGCTGACGGCCCCATTCAAAGCAGGAGATATATCAGAGCTGGAACAAATACAGAGATCGTTTACGGCTCACATTGAGCCAGTGAAACATCTAAATTATTGGGAACGCCTTCAAGTCTTAAACATGTACTCATTGGAGCGGAGTAGAGAGATATGATAATATACAGTGGACCGTTACATCGACGCAATTATGTAATAATTGAAGTTCTTGGGATGTAGGTGAATTCTTGAACATGTGTACTCATTGGCAGACTTAGGAGTGAAATTACATGGGGTCCATTACAGTGGTCCCTCGACTAACGAAATTAATCCGTTCCAGGAGCTATTTCTCAACACGAAACTTTCGTAATTCAAAACCTTATTTCCCATAAGAAATAATGTAAATACAATTAATCCGTTCCACCCAAAAATATAATATAAATAACATTTACTTACCCTTATTGAAGAGAGTTGCAGGCATCTGGAAGATAGGGAGGATGACAGGGGCAGGGTGTTAGTGGTTGGAAGGGGAATCCCCTTCCAAAAGGACTTCAGGTAACAAGTCCCTCTCTGGGGTTACTTCCCTTCTTGGTCTTTTAATGCCACTAGGACCAGCTTGAGAGTCACTAGAAGCCTGTCGCACAAAATGACTGTCCAGAGTCCTCTGTTTCTGGCGACTCTAAGATTTTCCTGAAGTGCAACATGGCTCTGTCACTGAAGTGGTTGCAACACAATGATTATTTATCCATAAAGAGTAAACTCCTTTGCAGTGCGAAGTTGTTTATACTGTACTAAAAACTCCCTATAATTTTATAGCCCTGCAGTTTCATGATAATGCTGTTGATACATGTAAGAAACAAAGAATTTTAAGAATGGTTACATTAAAGTGCTTCTTTATTGTGATCCTGTTGAAGAAGCCACCTGCACCTCATTCATGCCATCCCATTACCTGTAGAGTTGTTTATCTTAATGTACCAATCAGCTTTGACCTCTACCCTCTCGACTTGTCGTTGCTCATTTACCATGACACTTAAGAAGATTGTTAATTATGAATAGTGAAAGATTAAACAGTACATACATACAATGTGTGTGTGTGTGTGTGTGTGTGTAGGGGGAGTGGGGATGGAGGGGGGTACTGTTGTCACAGACCCCTTTGATATTACTAATTGGTATGTATGGCAAGGGACCACTTGTGATCAATATGTTGTAGTCATCACTCAGCCTTCCATATCACAGAGCTTTACTCTACACATCAGTACAACTTGACAATTGTTACTAAGTGTAAAGTAAACTACCTTATTAGCAAAAGTTAGAATTAGTTACCAACATCATAATACTAGTGATGGTGAATCATTGAAGAGGAGGAGTAAAAGATCTATGCAGCTCAGTAAAATAGAAAAGTTGCATGAATTGAGTGGAAGCTGCACCTCACGGTGCTATAACTAGGAAGGCTAAAAAATTCTTTGAAAATGTTTTGAATTGACTGGTAAGCCTTCAAAGGAAGGCAAGGTTGGTTCATGATGAGTCAGTCTTAATTTGAAATGGAATTCTTTAATCAATCTAAGGAAGTAACACCAGTCAAAATGTGAGAAAAGTTGTACAGTATATTATTCTACAGTGTCAGTTTAAAAAATATTCAGTTTCTCAACTTTTTTTTATATAGAGGAGCTCCCCAACTTAACTTTAGGATCTAATTACAGTTGTACAGCCACTAAGCTGCAGTACATACTATTGTTTTCTGTACAGCCAACTTGTTTTCAAGTTGAAAAACCGGGACTGCAACTCATCATTAGGGCATGGAGGGTGCCTGATAATACATATTTATTTTATTCACATGTGTGATTTTTAATATTGGATATGATACAGTATTAAATGTTCTGCATACTATGACATTTCTGCATACAAACTTCATCCTCTCTGTACAAACATTGATATCAGCCCTCAGTGCTCCACTCACCCTTTCCCTCATCAATTCTATGATTCACCTCATCCTTCATTGACCCATCCGCCGACATGTCCACTCCCAAATATCTGAATACATTACCTCCTCCATACTCTCTCCTCCAATCTGATATCCAATTCGTCACCTATTCTTTTTGTTATCCTATCACCTTACTCTTCCTATAGTACTTTTCAATTCCTTTTTTACACACCCTACAAATTATCCACCATCTGCAGCTTCTCTTCAGAATCTCCCAAAAGCACAGTGTCACACAAAAGCAACTGTGACAACTCCCACTTGTATTTGCTTCTTAATCTTTTAGCCCAACACCTCTTGCCAAACCCTCATTCACTTCTTACAACCCCATCATAAATATATTGAACAACCAGGTGACACACATCCTTGTCTAAGCCAATTGCATAATTGGAATAGTCTCCCTCCTCTACTAACTAACGGCTACATCCTCATAAAAATGCTTTCAGTAACTGTAACCTTCATTGAAGGCAACGTTGGTTCATGCTACATTGCCTCTTTAACCGATTCTTACCATTCTCCAAATCCTAAACCATAAACATCTTTACACCTTATCCAAATACTGTTCTCAGTTGTTTCACTTAAAACTTTCAGTTTCTAACTCTTTTTACTGGTCCCAAACCCCTTGTTCATCTGCTGATCTATTACAGTTGTTAGCCACTATGCTCAGTAACTCCCTATTGATTTCTGTACACCAACAGTTTTTAAATTGAAAACTGAATTTTCAACTCCTCTTGTCCATGGAGGTTGCCTGATAAAACATTATTTCTATTCACTGTGCCAATTTTAGTATTGATTGATACATTATTAAATTAGCACCAACCACTCCAACTTTATCCAGCACAACATTGTATCATGCTTAAATAAAATTTATTATTATTATTACTGACAATATTAAAGTACATGGACCCCATGAGTACAGTGATTTTTTTTGTTCCAGAATGTGTTCAAGTGCCATTCCAAACGAATTTATTCCCATAAGGAATAATGTAATTAGACTAGTCCTTTTAGACCCCCAAAAATACACTTACAAAAGCACTTACAAAATACACTTACATAATTGTTCGAGTTTGGAGCATCACGAACACCGGGGATCCACTGTACTGTACTGTAAATGTTGGTAAAAGAAGGCAGCAATACAATTTTGGTAAATATTGATATTTTTAAATCTATATTTTTGGCCACCATTATACAGTGGACCCTCTGTTTTTGTTCACCTCCAAACTAGAACAATTATGTAAGTGTATTTTTGTAAGAGCTTTTGTAAGTGTATTTTTGGGGGTCTGAAACGACTAATCTAATTTACATTTGTCCTTATGGGAACAAATTCGTTCGTAACGGCACTCGAACAGCATTCTGGAAAGAATTTTCAACGAAAACCGAGGGTCCACTGTATAGTGGTTCCCGAGTATCGTAAAAACTTTGCTCCAGAAGCCTGCTCAAGCTCCATTACCAAACAAATTTACTCCCTTAAGGAAAAATGTCACGTAGGTTAGTCTATTTCAGACCCCCAAAAATACACTTCCATAAGCACTTACAATATTATACAGTGGACCCCCGAGTTTCGTACACCCCGGAAATCGTACAATTATGTAAGTATAATATTGTAAGTGCTTGTGGAAGTGTATTTTTGGGGGTCTGAAAGACTAACCTACATGACATTTTTCCTTAAGGGAGTAAATTCGTTTGGTAATGGCGCTTGAGCAGACTTCAGGAATGAAGTTTTTACGAAACTCGGGGGTCCACTGTACTTACATAATTGTACGATTTCCGGGGTGTACATAACTCGGGGGACCACTGTATATGTTTGACAGTCCTAAAACTGAAGTTACATTTGATTCCCTCTCTAAACCTCTATTGTTTTAGCTTACAGTATAATTTGAGGGGTAAATTATTTTGAGTAGAAAACCTAACATCAGATAGTGTCTTAATTGCAATATTTTCCTCAATTAATATTGTAAGGGGTGTGTAGAAAGTGAGATTAAAGTTAATACAGTATTATCAGTTAGAGAGAGGCAGTACCACAAGTTTATCTAAGAATTTTATATCTAATCACAAAGTCAGATAATTCGTGAGCATAAGTCTTGTAATCAAGTGATGTACTAGTCTGAGAGAGATAGGCACTGGACTAGTGTCTTGTTGCTGTGGAATATCTAAAAATACGAACATTTGGGTTAAGAGCATCTGCACTTACAAACAAGGTTCCTAAGATATAATAGAGTATTTAAAATGTGCTATTATGAGCATATGTGACTCATTACCATTTTTTGTATTGCTGCTGATTTCTATAGGAAAATAGGTTATAAGTTTCAAACCTTTTGTTTGAAAGTAGGAACATTGTGATTGCAACATACTGTGTGTTCCTGCATTCACAGTAGCCATAAATTTACATCAGTCTGAATTTTTACCATTTTGATCTTGCAGGGGCAGGTCTGCCAACAGTAACAATGAATGCAGAGGTCAGTGGTAGTGGGGCATCTCACCCTGGCATCAGTCTACCACTTCTGATTGACAAGTTTACAGCTGATGCTTCAACAGGCAGTCAGAAAGTCGAGGAAGTTTTGGTAACCAGCCAGAAACATGAGCTTTCCACAAAGTTTAAAAAAATTGAAGATATTGTACCAAGTAGTAAGACTGTGTTGGACATTACCCCAAACAGTCAGAAAGATATAGATCTTTCTTTAAATAATAAAAATAAAGATATTTTTGCAGACCCTCAGAAAATTGAAGTGTTATTGTATGATAAGGAGAGCCAGACTGAACTAAATGGAAGTAAATTGGAAGAAATTGTTGAACAGGAAGGTAAAAAAGAAAAAACTAAACTAAAGGCAAATGAAGACTCAAAGTTTAAAGATAAGTTGACAGAGGATGAGGAGGAAAATCTGAAGAAATATAACAGAAGGATTCCAGAAGAACGGTCTGCCTTACAGAAGGATAAGATAGAGGAGCATTTTGACAAGTATGTGGAATATTTTTTTTGTGTGTATGTGTTAGAAGTTAAGCTTCATTAATTTGGTATTTCTTTGTCAATTTGTATTACAGTAAACCCTCCATATAACAGACTTTGAAAATTTGGAACAAAACCTTCAGGGTCGCTTGATTTGGGAACTGTTGACAAAGTCTGTTAGTTATAGAATTGTCAACTAATGTTACAATCACAATCTCTATCCACCACAACTGCCATTACTGGCAATGTGCTTTCCCCAATTAGTCCATTATATGAAGGGTTTACTGTAATTAAATAAAATTCTTAAATATCTTAAGTTTTGCACTGTATGTTGCCCTGCCCTGTGTATAGCAAAGTTAGATTTGTAAATACAAAATAAACTTTTCTTCCAGTATTGTTAAAACATACTGAAATTGTCCTGTTTTCTTCATTGTTATATCGAATGTGTCACATTTTAATACTAGCCACCAAATTTTACTTTTTATCCAGTTCAGAATTCAGATTTGTTGTTTTAAGCTAAATTTGATGTACTGATCACAAATCTGAGCTTATTTAGTCTCTAATGTAAAATCATTTTATATACAGTGGTACCTCGGTATACGTCAACTTTGGAATAAGTCCAACTTGGTATACATCCTGTTTGGACGCAAAAAATTTTGCTTGGTGTACCTGCATACTAGAACTTGTATGGGTCAAAATGAGTCCCGACACCGTGCGCTACCCTTGTTTACCTCTCTCTCGATGTGGAGGAGTTAGTGGAAGGGCACAGGGAAGAGCTGATCACTGAGGACCTGCAGGAACTTGAGAAGGAGGAGCACAAGACTAAGATGGATGCACTCTCTTCAGGCTCGGAAGAGGAGATAGAGGAAGCCCCTACTTCATTAATCAAGGAAATCTTTGCCAAATGGATGGACGTCAAAAACTTTGCAGAAAAGTACCACCCCAACAAAGCCCAAACAAGCCGTAATAACATTGTCTGGAATGACCAGACAATGTCACATTTCTGAAACATCCTGAGGAGAAGGCAGAAGCAAAGTTCTTTGGACAGATTTTTAGTAAGTCAAACCTGGTGAGCTTCAGCCAGGTCCAAATAGAAAAAGAGAGAAAAGAGAAGGGGACTCTCCTTCCAAACAATAACATTTCCTCCTCCTTCTCCCTTAGCACTATCCTAGAAGGCACTCAACTCTTTTCAGCAAAATAAAGTGAGGTTAAATTTGCATTTATTTCATCTAATTCTTTTGCATTTATGTATGTATTTTAGTATTAAGCAGTATTTAAATTACATATTTTAGTATTAAGCAGTGTTTAAATTACATATTTTGGTATTAAGCAGTGTTTAAATTACATATTTTAGTATTAAGCAGTGTTTAAATTATTTTGTACAACCCCATCAATGTATAATATGCCAATAACAATATTATTTTTTTCATGGGAACGGATTAATCATTTTCCCTATATGTATTTCTTATGGGAAAATTCGTTTGGTATAAGTCCAAGTTCCTGGAACGGATTAAGGACGTATACCAAGGTACCACTGTACTATATGCATAACAAAAATAACAGAAATTTTCAGTCATACAAGCATATTTACATGATAGATTTCAGGCTTTTTTTTTTTTTTGCTTGTTAGTATGTATCTCCTGTGCCAGTGTCTAGCAATAGTCAGCCATCAAACTGATCATCAGGTTTCCCTAATATCTCTTTATAATGTCTTGGTGAAATCATTCACCATGTGGTTCTATTTCAGAAACTGTATGTGTTAAAGCAAAACTTAAGTTCAGATTTGAATTCAGCATTTACAACCTGTGGCAAGCTGCCAGCACTGAAATTAGTTAGAAACTCGTGTTTTTGAACATGAACTGAAACCATTGTTGGCCAGTGTAATTATCCTGCTCATGAATTTCTCAGCCAGTGGAGGTGTCATGTTTGAGAGTGATGTGTGGTGTGAACATTATGTAGAGGAGATTTGGACCGAAAATACTAAGAGACGGTTTAGGGTCACCAAGGGTATAATTCAGGTGGCTGAGGTTTGAGCATTTAGAGATGGAGAATGATAGGATGACAAAGAAGGTGTATAAATTTAGGGTGGAATGTAGGAGAGGTAGGGGTCATCCCAGGAATGGTAGGAAGAAGGGGGTAAATCAAGCTTTGTGTTTGAGGGGCCTGAACATCCAGCAGGTTTACATGTACATGTTGGATAGAAGCAAATGGAGCCAAGTGGTTTTTAATTTTCATGTAGGTGTGAGAGCAAGGTAACATACTAATGTACTGTAGATTTATGTTTACATCATATATGATATGCAGTGCTGGAAACATTGTAAATAAATTATGATAAAGGTATAAATATCACTAGTTTGTGAAATATGGATTTATATTTGACAATCCTTTGCATTGATTATTTAACAGGTTGCCCTGGGTGTTCGGAGCACTAGGTCGTGTTCTTAATTTGGGTATTACCTATGGACCGCAGTTTGCTCCTCTCAACATTCCCCTCAATCGGAGGTTGCAGACATTTGCTGTTCTCTTTTGGATGTCAACATTCCTCTTCATGGGGGCCGGTTCCTGTTCTTTCTTTTATACCTCTTCTTCTATACCAAATATTGGTAAGTGATGATAATGTTTCTTCTAGCTTGTGTGTGGAAATTTTTTTAATTTATTTCTGCTTTTCAGTAGTAAAATGTACATATGTAATAGAATGTTGTAGTGACAATTTAACATCACCTAAGGCAAAAATGTGTAACATGCATGGGCAGAACTACAGTATTTCCACTTCACAGTAATGTGATTGTATTACAGTACATGATATTTACTGCTATGAATTACCCTCAGCTAGCACTCTTAATAATACTGATAATGCTTCAGGGCTTCAGAAAATAGCAGTTACAGTTATTCTTTGTGTAGTAGACACATTCCTCAAAAAAGTGTCACTTTGGAGACTGCACTAAATTAAACCCATTTTCCTATAATTTTCCATCCTATAATCAGATTAATTCAGGAATGAAAATTCCAGTATAGGGTGTTCAATTTACAAACTACTAGTTGCATTACCAAGGTTTCAACTTGTTTTATTTAAAATGGTATTACAAAGGTTGGTTATGTTTCACACAGGTTACTATTGCACAAATAACAAAAAAAGGCACAATGCCGTGACTGGAACAATACACACACAACCCACACATAGAAAAGAGGAGCTTACGACGACGACCGAAGCGTCATCGTAAGCTCCTCTTTTCTATGTGCGGGTTGTGTGTGTATTGTTACTATTGCATATTGGCAGTCATAAACAATAAATTGGCTCATAAGTGTAGATGTTTGTAACTGAAGGTCTCCTGTTAGGGTTACGTTAATGGAAACTCTGACACCATGAATGAATCTGCAGTACTCTTGGCACCCTCACTTAGGTGTTATAATTTTTTTTTTAATTAAAGGGTGGGTACAGATACATCTGTAATGAGTGAAAGTAATGCAAGGGATGACAGGAAAGGAACAACACTGAAATCAAAATAATCATCCAAAAAATGATTATATGTATTTGACTTACTAGAGGTTGTTGCCAGGGTAGTGTTGGAGGTAGTGGATATTTTGGATGAGGATTGTAGGAATGCAAAGTAGAAATGCAGCTTTCACCTCTTGAATTTTAGGTTCATACCAGAATTTAATATTTATGCTTAGTTACCTTCTTTCTTGTGATTATTTAATGGAAATGTCATGAACTAATTCACTATAAACATTACAGGTGGGTTTCTCTCTGCTACTTAACATGGTTTATTGGAGATCGCACCATTTGCAACAGGGGTGGCAGGAGGTGAGTGTTGAAACATTATTTGGCCAGAGCTCTACTAGTATGCATTACAGAATAAAGGAGAATTGGTGTACCTTGTCTGTGTTGAGAGGAAGGAAGTTTCATTAAGTAAAATACAGTTTTAATATCTCCATGGGGAAGTGGAACAGAATTCTTCCTCCGTAAGCCATGCGTGTTGTATGAGGAGACTAAAATGCCAGGAGCAAGGGGCTAGTAACTCCTTCTCCTGTATATATTACTAAATTTAAAAAGAGAAACTTTCGTTTTTCTTTTTGGGCCACCCTGCCTCGGTGGGATACAGCCAGTTTGTTGAAAGAAGAATAATTTTAACATTTCATAGATACTTAATAAAAAGTTTGCATTAATATCTGTCTCACACTTTGTGCTAAATACAGTGGAACCTCCAGCTTATGAGTGCATCCACATGCAAGTTTTTCCAGATACGAGCAGTTGCTCGGTCGATTTTTTGCTTCCAGACACGAGCGAAATTTCCCAGATGTGAGCGGGCCTCAAGGGGAGGTTCCTTGACGCTGGTGAGGGGCTCTTGCTCTTGATCTAAGGAATTAGATCTCAGTTGTTTGTTGGACTATCCTATTGAAACTTGGGCAATGTATGATGGAAAGATGCTTCTTAACGTACACCAAAAATGAAAGAAATTGGACCATAAATAACACCTCACCTTAACGGTATTTTTGTATGGTTTTTATGGTTGTATTCTCGTTTTTTTGGTCTCATTTGATAGAATGGAAGATATATTACAGAAATATATATGATTTTGATTGGTTTCACGAAGAAAATACCTTGAAATTGAGCTCAAAGTAGCAGAAATGTTCGAATCTTTGGCGATGTTCAAGAGTAAACAAATGATGTCGCCTCCATTCCAATATGCAGTCATGAATGGGTTACTAATACTAATACAATTATTACAATAATGCAGTAGTCTGCATAACAGTAAATCTTCTATTTTTAGTGTGAATAAAAATTCCAAATTATTTACTTTTAATTATAATATGTATAATAATAAGGAGTCAGTGTCTCATATAGTCGAGCAAGTCGCTTGTGCATTTAAGTCGGTCAGAGTTCGGTGTGTTCATTCATGGTCAGATCGGTGTGACATTCAGTGGAACCAGAGTGGTGTGTATTCAGTGCTGTCAAGTCGAGTGTGCATTCAGTGAAGTAACAAGTCGGTGTGTCATTCAGTCGGTCAAGTCGGTGTGTCATTCAGTCGGTCAAGTCGGTGTGTCATTCAGTCGGTCAAGTCGGTGTGTCATTCAGTCTTGGAAGTAAGTCATTGACCTATTTCTTGTTGTATTACTGTTAATAATAAATAGATTGAAGAATTTCCCAACAAACGTTAAAACTGCATGTTTTATTGGGTGGTGACTTTTGAAGTGTCAGTAGGTCATTCTCTTGAAGTAATCGTTTACCATCGGTTGTCTTAGGCCTATCTCCGTCGTTAAGTGAGGAGAGGCTGTAATATAATAATAATTATATTATAATAATATTAATACTTGTATAATAATAATGTACTATATAATAATTATAATAGACAGCTTCGAAAGGCCATCACTAGATGGCAGTGAATACCACAACAATGTGGGAGCAGTTGTGGCCACTTCCACTTGTCACATAATGACATATTTTTTCCTTCTAGAGTATATATCAGGTTTCTGTTATTTATATTGTTTATTATGTCATATTAGATGAATTGTGAATAGATAAATAAGCCGTATAGATGATATTAGCGAAATATTGAAGTATCTTGTCTTGCCTCCTGAGAGCCGGAACGGATTAATTCCATTTCAGTTAATTTAAATGAAAATTGACTCCACAAACTAGCAAATCGAGATGCGAGCAAGGTCACGGAACGGATTAAATTTGTAAGTAGAGGTTCCACTGGAATTATCCACCTAATGGCATGTTTGTTGTGCCCATCATCTGTCCATAATAATTATCCAATTAATGAGATGTTTAATGTACTACTAATGTTTTAGATTGGAGTGGCTGAGGCGAAGTTTCTTGTGGAAACACTACAGAGACTTCTTTCCGATTCATCTTATTAAGACTGCTGAGCTTGATCCTTCAAAAAATTATATTATGGGCTACCATCCCCATGGCATCCTCTCCGCTGGAGCATTTTGTCATTTTGCCACAGAGGGAACTAACTTCAGTAAGGTGGGAATTCTTTAAGTTTTCTGTGCTCTAACAAGCCTAATTACCCGTGTTGGTGCATGCTGATAATTTATGTAATTTATGTAAAAATTTAAATAATCTTCCGTTGTCATCTCTAAATAAGAATAACTTTTCTGACTTTAAAAAAAAAGGCAGTTTTTATTAGAAGTGCTCTGGCTGTCTACAGAACTACTGATGTAATAAGAAGATTTTTTCTTCATATTGTAACCTGTAAATGGTGTGCTTCCTTGTACAGTATTCAGATGCTAACCTTCATCCTTCAAAATTTAATACAGTAGATATTTTCTTAAGAATGATGTGTTATGTATATTATTATGTATTGTTGGTTTTCATGTTTTAAATCTTATGTATTACAAGACCTTATGTTTGCAACTCGTTTTAATGTTTCAGTATCTTGGCTAAGTGATTTCCAAATCTTGATATCACAGTTGATCTTCACTTCCTGACCTAGATAGGGACCAGAGAGAACCTTCAAATCCAGGGATGCCAAGCCCATGTTGACACTTTTCAGGTCGCTTGTTCTATCTAGGCTGGAATATTGCTGCACACTTAACTGCACCTTTCAAGGCAGGTGAAATTGCTGAACTAGAAAATGTACAGAGAACCTTCACGGCACGCATAAAACTTTCGTTAAGTGAGGAAAACATCAAGGAAACTTCATTTTCCCATAAACACAAATGTTACAGCCTGAGATACCAACAGGGACATTAACCCTTTGGGGGGTCGACAGGCCTTCTCGGAAACCTGTTCCTGGGGTCGAAATTTTTTGGAAAAATAATAATACTTTTTTCGTATGAAATGATAGAGAATCTTTTTCCGATCCTAACGCCACCAAAATTATGAAATTTGATCGAAAACTAACGGAATTATGCTTTCGCGAAGTTAGTGGTATCAATGACATTCACGCATCGGCGATTTCGCCTACTTTGAGCCCTATTTTCGGCAAATTCCAATGTTTCAGTCTATTAAAATTATAGCTATTTCGATAGAACTCCATTTCTTCTATCGAATGAGTACAAGAAACCGCATATTTATTAATTTCAACTACCCAAAATAGTGGTCAGAAAATGGCAATTTGGCCAATTTCACACAAATTTCAAACGATGCCAATTTCAAAATAGGGTCCAGAATAAACAAGGCAGACATTCCTGGCACTAAAATAACACCTTCTCTGTTCATTAGTCACGTCTCCAGGCCCCTCTTACATTACTTTTGCTTTTCATTTTGAATTTTTATTCTTACAAAAAATAGAAGATTTACTGTTATGTATACAACTGCATCATTGTAAAAATGGTATAAATAATATCAGAGCACTTGTGCATGAATATTAGACTCGCTAGTTGATGTGTATTGGACGCATGGTGTGATTTGTTTACTCTTGAACATTGTCAAAAATCGAACATTTTCGCTACTTTGAGCTCAATTTCAAGGTACTTGTCATTGTCAACCCAATCACAATCATCTCTATTTCTGTGATATATCTTCCATTCTATCAAATGAGACCAAGAAAACGAGAATACATCAATAAATACCATACGAAAATAGACTGCAAAATCGCTGTTTTAAACCAAAAAAACGGTCAGAGTTTTTTTTTCTCTCATTATGCAGTGCGTAGTGCAGGATTTTTTTTATACTGTGCACACTGACCAAATAGACCCATTCTTTCATATGTAGGGCTACCAGCCGTTTCCCACTTAATTTGAGGCCGCTAGAATTTAGGCGTACTAGTACGGCACCAACCCCTGCTCGTAAAACGTACTAGTACGGCACCGACCCCGAAAGGGTTAATATTCAGTATCTAGTGTAAAGAACCATTTATTTCATTTGTGAGTTTAGTAAAGGCATGTGATAGGGTGGATAGGAGAGCCATATGGCTGATTTTGCAATATATGGAATAGACTAAGTTACTTAAAACAGTTGAAAGTTTTTATGCAGAAAGCAAGACTCAGATTAGGGTATGTGAAAGGAAAGGGGGAATATTTTCCACTGAAAGTAGGACTTAGACAGGGATTCATGATATCACCATGGTTTTTTACATATTTGTAGATGGGGGTTGTGAAAGAAGTGAATGCTAGTTGGAGTTCTAACAGTTGCTCTTTTCTCAATCACAGACCTGCCTGATACAACTTTCTCAAACATAGACCTGCCTGATACAACTTTCTCAATCACAGACCTGCCTGATACAACCGATGAGAGTTCTTTTGGGGGATTCTGAAGACAAGTTGCAAAGATTGGTGGATAAATTTGGGAGGGTATATAAAAGCAAGAAATTAAGAACTTAGAAAAGAGGAAGGCGATAACAGTAACAAAAGAGTCTAGGCAATGATAGATTAAATATCAGATTGGTGGGAGAGAGTATGGAGGAAGTGGATGTATATAAATAAATGGGGGAAGAGGAGGGTGGTGTGATGAAGCTAGTGATGGGACAGTGCCAAAATTTTTGTCAATGTTGATGCTTCATTTTAATCTGATACCATCAAAATTGGCCAGTACCAGTTGATACTTTGGCACAAGGAGGCGGGAAGCAGTGGAGATGTTTTGGAGATTAGAGGGTGTGGGGTTACCAAAAGTATAATGAGAGGGCTAAGGAGGGGCTGTTGAGGTGGTTTGGGCATTGAGAGAGGATGTAGCATAATGGGATGATTAGGAGAGTATATAAATCTGGGGGTGGAGGGAAAAAAAGGATAGGGGATCATCCCAGGAATAATTGGAGGGATGGGGTTTAACCCTTTGACTGTCGGAGGCCCCATTCTGAAACTGTCATTCTATGTCGGAAAATTTTGGAAAAAAAAAAAAATTATTTTTTCTTATGAAATGATAGAGAATCTTTTCCCGATTGTAATGACACCAAAAGTATGAAATTTGATTGAAAACTTACGGAATTACGGTCTCGCAAAGTTAGCGATGTCAGTGATATATACGCATCGGTTATTTTGCCGAATTTGAGCCCTATTTTAGGCCAATTCCATTGGGACAGTCGACCAAACTCATAGCTATTTCTTTAGAACTCCATTTGTTCTATCGATTGAGTACAAGAAATCACCAATTTACCGATTTCAACTACCCAATAAAGTGGTCAGAAAATGGCAATTTCGCCAATTTCATGCAAAATAAAAAAGATGTCAATTTCAAAATAGGGTCCAGAATAAACAATGCAGACATCCCTAGCACTAAAATAAGATGTTATCTGTTCATTAGTCATGTCTTTAGGCCCCTCTTACATTACTCTTGCTTTCTATTTTGATTTTTTATTCATACAAAAAATAGAAGATTTATTGTTATGCAGACTATTGCATTATTGTAAAAACTGTATAAATAATATCTGCACTTGTGAAAGAATATTAGACTCACCAATTGATGTGTATTGGATGCATGGTGTGATTTGTTTACTTTTGAACATTGGCAAAAATCGAACATTTCCGCTACTTTGAGCTCAATTTCAAGATCGTTTACATCATGAAACTAATCAAAATCATCTCTATTCCTGTAATATGTTTCCCATTCTATCAAATGAGACCATGAAAAAGAGAATACAACCATAAATACTATACGAAAATACACCTCAAAGACGGCGTTTTAATTAAAAAAAACGGTCGGAGTTTTTTTTTCTCATTATGTACTGCTTGCTGCAGGATTTTTTTTATACTGCGCACACTGACCACACAGACCCATTCTCTCACATGTAGGCCTACCAGCTTTCTCCTGCTTGATTTGAGGCCGCTAGAATTTAGGCGTATAAATACGTCCGAAACATTGGCTCGTAAGACGTATATATACGTCCGAAACAGTCAAAGGGTTAAGAGGTTTTGAGTGCTAGGGGCTTGAACATCCAATAGGCTTAAGTGAGTACATTGGAGTGGAGGGAAGTAGTTTTTATGACTGTGCTGTTGGAGTGTGGGCAAGATAGCACTTATGAAGGGATTCAGGCTTAATCTGACTCAAGTCCTACACTCCAAAGGAGGAGAGAGAATGTTGCATTTTGAAGGACCATCTGAATTGTGTTGTCATCATGTTTCTGACAAGGCAGCATTTGAATGAATGACAGTGAATTTGCATTTTTTTTTGCAGGGGGAGGGGGGGGGCATCCTTCCTCAGTATGAAATAGCCAGTGTGTTAAAAAGTCATTTATATTGTTTGAGCAATGTTTTCAGTGTGGCAAAGTTTAATATATTTTGTATTGTACAACAGTTTTTTCTGTTTGCATGAGGGCTGTTTAAAATAATCATCTCGTTTTATGGAGAAAAGTAAATGTGCTGAAATGTATGACTAAGAAAGTCTAGGATCAGAAGATATTAAATAAACCATGGAGGATTGTACAGTGGACCCTCGATTATCGTAATTAATCCGTTCCAGAATCTCTGTTTTTTAATGCCACTAAGACCAGCTTGAGAGTCACTGCACACCTGTGGCACTAAATATCTGTCCAGAGAGCTCTGGTTCTGGCATCTCTTTAAAATTTCCCTAAAATAGGACAAGACATTGTCATTGTACATGTTGCCGACATGGCTTGCAACAGCTTTGTTAGGGTGATGTTCTTCCACAAATTTTTCCATCCTACTCCACATTGCACAAATCTCCATTACTACCACCATCACAACCACTACCACCATCACTACCACCAGTGATGGCCTATTTGCAAGAACTGTTACAACAACATACAAGGAGCTTATAGTGACAAGAAAACTGATGGTGACTACAGCGAAATGGACCAAATATGACCAAAAGAGGAGACCGGCATTCAAATACCAGACCCGCTACCAGATGTACAACCAGACATGCAACGTTTTCCACTACACTAAAGTTTCTGACTCCTATATCAACTGCACAGTGTTCAATGTGAGGTCAACATAAGGGAAAACATAATCAACAGAACTACAAGGAAACTGACAGGTCTGTAGTGTAGAGTAGTGTCGGTTTTTTCCCTCACTGCCAGGTGAGGGAAGGAAGTGAACATTTAAACATGGTTGACTGGCATTCAATCACCAGCTACTGCCAGACTTCAGGTAGCAAAGCCCTCTTTGGTTACTTCCCTTCTTTTTCTTTTAATGCCACTAGGACCAGCTTGAGTCACTGGGCCCCTGTCTCACAAAATAACCGTCCAGAGTGCTCTGTTTCTGGTGCCTCTTTAAGATGTCCCTAAAATGAGACATTGTTTTGTCACTGAACATGTTGCAGAGATGGGTTGTTTCATCTTGCTCAGGGTGGTATTTCTCCACAAACCTTTGCACATCATTCCACTTTGCACAAATCATCTTAATCTCTGAAGAAGGCACCTCATCCACTCCCTCTTCCTCCTCCTCTTCTGCAAGTTCCTCAGCTGTGGTCTGATGCTGTTCTAGATGAAGCTCTTCCAGCTCTTCAGTGGTTAGCTCTTCCCTGTGGTCCTGCACCAACTCTTCCACATCCTTGCCACTCACCTCCAACCCCAGGGACTTCCCCAATGCCACAATATAGTCCACAACAGGCAGAGGGTCAGCAGGGTCAGGGTCAGCCTCAAACCCTTCAAAATTCCTCTGTTGGACACAATCTGGCCACAATTGTCTCCAAGCAGAGTTCAAAGGCCTGGAAGTCACTCCCTCCCAAGCCTTACCTACAAGGCTTATGCAGTTGTAGATATTGAAGTGATTCCTCCAGAACTCTCTTAGGGTCAACTCAGTGTCTGAGGTCACTTCAAAGCATTTTTGAAACACTGCTTTTGTGAAGAGTTTTTGAAGTTAGAAATGACCTGCTGGTCCATGGGCTGGATGAGAGGAGTGGTGTTAGAAGGCAAAACTTCACTGTGATGAAACTGAAGTCCCTAGACAATAGGTCTACCAAGTTTGGAGGATGTGCAGGAGCATTGTCCAGTAACAGGAGGCACTTGAGTTCCAATTTATTTTCCAGGAGGTATTTTTTCACACTAAGGCCAAACTCTTCATGGACCCACTCTCTGAAAATTTGCCTTGTGACCCATGCCCTTTTATTAGCTTTCCACAACACACAATCTATTCTTGACGACATTGTTTTTCTTGAACACTGGGATTTTCTGAGTGATACACCAGTAAAGGCTTCACTTTAAAATCCCCACTAGGATTAGCACAAAACAAGAGAGTTAGCCTGTCTTTCATAGGCTTGTGTCCTGGCAGTGCCTTTTCCTCCTGCATTATGTAGGTTCTCTTTGACATTTTCTTCCAAAACAGGCCTGTTTCGTCACAATTGAACACTTGTTGGGGTTTGAATTTTTCAGTCTCTACGTACCCCTTAAATTCCTGGACAAATTTTTCAGCCGCCCGTTTGTCTGAACTGGCTGCCTCACCATGCCTTACAACACAGTGTATGCCACTATGCTTCTTTAATCTGTCAAACCAGCCTCTGCTGGCCTTAAAATCACTAAAATCAGCACTGGTTCCAGGCATCTTCTTTACAAGATCGGCATGCAACTGCCTTGCCTTTTCACAAATGATCGTCTCTGAAACACTATCACCGGCTATCTCTTTATCCTTTATCCACACCAGCAACAACTCACCCTCTTCGACTATTTGTGGTCTATTTTTCGTTAGCATATCAACACCTTTTGCAACATCAGCTTCCTTGATTTGTTCTTTCTTTGCCAGGATAGAAGTGATTGTTGATTTGTTTTTGCCATATATCCTGGCAAGCTCCACAAGTCGCACACCACTCTTGTATTTTTGTA
This sequence comes from Cherax destructor, assembly GCA_009830355.1. Lineage (NCBI taxonomy): Eukaryota > Metazoa > Arthropoda > Malacostraca > Decapoda > Parastacidae > Cherax > Cherax destructor. The sequence goes on from WNWK01013281.1 coordinate 26,100, forward strand.
CTATTTCCTTCTTCACGTCTATGGTTTTTCTCACTTTCTTTACCACAGGGGTGCCACTAGGAAGTTTCTTTGGGCCCATGGTAGCTTATTTCACAATTGCACTTAATGAAGAAGCACCAAACACAATGAATTACTATGTAATTGTGAAATGTTTGGATGAGCACGCAGGGTAATGTTCACTCAGAGGATAAACAAAGCTAGACTGACTCACGACGCCTGCGCAGACAGGCGCAGGGCAGGTGGACAGGTCTGGTACGTACACAGTTCAAAACACGGGGCACGTTCAATACTCGGGACAAAATTGGTTTGAAAAAAGCGGTCGAAACTCTATCAGTTCTTCCAATTTGGCTGGCGAGGATAGGCTTTTATATAAAAGATTTTATATGTCCTTACCCTATGAGGGCCGCCAGCTTCTTTGCAGTGCTCCTTTCCTAGAATATGACTGACTCCACTACTACTACCACTACTACCTCTACTACCTACATTATTACCCCTCCACCACTTTCTTGTATACAACTGCATCATTGTAAAAATGGTATAAATAATATCAGCGCACTTTTTTTTTTTTCTCTCTCTCTCAACAAGTCGGTCGTCTCCCACCGAGGCAGGGTGACCCAAAAAGAAAGAAAATCCCCAAAAAGAAAATAATTTCATCATTCAACACTTTCACCACACTCATACATGAACACTGTCTTTGCAGAGGCGCTCAGATACGACAGCTGAGAATAGGCCCTTCCAGCTGTCACTATCCCAGACCCCTCCTTTAAAGTGCAGGCATTGTACTTCCCATTTCCAGGACTCAAGTCCAACTAAATCAATTAACTGGTTTCCCTGAATCCCTTCACAAAATGAAAATATATCAGCGCACTTGTGCAAGAATATTAGACTACCCAGTTGGATGTGTATTGGACGCATGGCGTGATTTGTTTACTCTGAACATCAGCAAAAATCGAACATTTTCCCTACTTTGCACTCCATTTCAAGGTACAGTGGTACCCCGGTTTACGATATTTTTTCATTCCAGAATGCTGTTCAAGTGCCATTACCAAACGAATTTATCTCCTTAAGAAATGTTGTAAAATAGACTAGTCCTTTTAGACCCCAAAATTACACTTACAAAAGCATTTAAAATAAACTTACATAAAGGGTGAGTTTGGGGACCATCGTAAACCGGGGTACCACTGTACTTGTCATTGTGAAACCAGTCAAAATTATCTCTATTTCTGTAATATATCATCCATTCTATCGAATGAGACTAAGAAAACGAGTATACAAGCATAAATACTATACGAAAATAGACTGCAAAGTCTCTGTTTTAAACCAAAAACACGGTCAGTTTTTTTCCTCATTATGCACTGTGTGGTGCAGGGTTTTTTATACTGCGCACACTGCCCACACAGACCCATTCTCTCACATCTAGGCCTACCAGCCTGTTTCCACTTGATTTGAGGGCGCTAGAATTTAGGCGTACTAGTACGACGAAAACCCTGGTGCGTAAGCTGTACTAGTACGGCCGAAACCCCGAAAGGGTTAACTGGAGACGGCATATTTTTTCCACAGAAAGTGGGAAGCATGAGTATAATGAGTCTTAACCCTTTCAGGGTTTTTGACGTATGTACTAGTATGGCTTATGCACCAGGGCATTTGACGTACTAGTACGCCTAAATTCTAGCGCCCTCAAATCAAGCAGAAACAGGCTGGTAGGCCTAGATGCGAGAGAATGGGTCTGTGCGGTCAGTATGCGCAGTATAAAAAAAAATCCTGCAGTACACAGTGCATAATGAAGAAAAAAAAAACTTTGACCGTGTTTTTGGTTTAAAACAGCGACTTTGCGGTCTATTTTTGTATAGTATTTATGGTTATATTCTTGGTCTCATTTGATAGAATGGAAGATATATTAGAGAAATAGAGATAATTTTGATTGGTTTCTCAATGACAAGTACCTAGAAAATGAGCGCAAAGTAGCTAAAATGTTTGATTTTTGCCGATGTTCAAGAGTAAACAAATCACACCACGCGTCCAATACACATCAACTGACGAGTCTAATATTCTTGCACAAGTGCGCTGATATTATTTATACCATTTTTACAATGATGCAGTAGTATACATAACAGAAAATCTTCAATTTTTTGTGAGAATAAAAATTCAAAATGGAAAGCAAAAGTAATGTAAGAGGGGCCTGGAGACGTGACTAATGAACAGATAAAATGTTATTTTAGTGCCAGGAATTTCTCTTGTTTATTCTGGACCCTATTTTGAAATTGGTATCTTTTGAAATTTGTGTGAAATTGGCAATATTGCCAATTTGACCACATTATTGGGTAGTTGGAATAGGTAAATTGGTGGTTTCTTGTACTCAATCGATAGAACAAATGGAATTCTAGAATAATAGCTATGATTTTAGTAGACTGAGACATTTGAATTGACCGAAAATAGGGCTGAAAGTGGATAAAATCACTGATGCATAAATATCGTTGATACTGCTAACTTTGCGAGAGCATAATTCCATTAGTTTTTCACCAAATTTCATACTTTTGGTGGCATTATGATCGGAAAAAGATGCTCTATCATTTCATAAGATTTTTTTTTTTTTTTTTTTCAAAAATGTTTTGACTCTGAAAAGGAGTTTAGAATCGGGGTCTTGACCCTGAAAGAGTTAATACCATCAGCATTTTCATCATCATGCAGTATTTTTGTTGCACACATTCTTAAAAATATTCTTGTTTGAAATAGAGCAAAAAGTGACAAAGTGTTTTATCTTATCTTTCATTCCTTGCTCCTTGTCCCTATTGCTTCAGAAATGTGTAGATATAGTTGTGGCCCTTATTGGCCAGAACAACTGACTGGCCTCCACCTGTGGCTTTTGTCTTCACTACATAAGTAAGTTTATTTAGGCACAGGTACTCATAAGTACAATTGTCATACTTAGTGTAAAATACCTAAGATAACCCAAAAAAGTCAGTGACTCATTTCCATTGGGGTTCTTACCTATACTAGCCATGTGAGTAACTTACCAGACATAACCACCACCACCTCGCACTTCTACTCTAACCACAGTTTTCTTAGAAATTGTAAGTTTCATGCCTAATTGTCTTTTTTTCATCTCCAATATCACTTTTATTTTTTCTTTGGAATGACAAGATTAATATCCAGAGATGAAGCAAGGTGATAATATGAATGAAAATAGAGGATTAGCCAAAGAGAGGCTATCGTATGGTACTTGTCCAGAGACTGGTGACTAGATTGTTTACACCAAGCAGTGATGCTAGGCCTCTCCCACACCACAAATGGCCTTGCCCAAGGTGTGGAGGGATACTCCATAATGGTAATGCACTCCACTAATTCTTCCACTGCACACTTTAATTGTAATGGCACGCTACTATTGGAAATTTAAATCGCAGGGTTTTGAAAATGCAAGCTATGATTGCAACTTATGAGGGTTTACTCTATTTAGAATTATCCCAAGCCCTTGGATTGGTATAAAAGAAGCCACTGTAGGATCCTGGAAAGTCATTCATAATGGCTGTAAAGTGAATGAAGATGTGTGTCAAATACAAGTTTAAATAATTGAGAAGAAGATTAACAAACTAAAGTACTCTTGATTTTAAGAGGTACAGTATTCAAGATTTTTATAAGTGAATAAATGTATCATGTGAAAATACAATCATTTTCTTTATGAGATGCCTGTATTTGGTATGAAATTTCAGGTGCTCTGTATACATTGTTGAATATTGCCCACTTATTTAGTTTGGTATTGTTGGTGTTAGGAAGTATCAGTTTTAGGAATCATTGTAGCTACTTGATGTTAATAAGTTGGCAGAGCTCACGAGCTTGGCGTAAAAAATTTAGATTGTGTTGCTCTTAACGGTTTTACATTTTATAATAACTGCATGTCACTACTAAATTGTCTTCAAATTTTCTGGATAATTGACATGTGCTTGGTTGAAGGTGTTCCTCTATTTCAGCCAAGTTTAGCTTGTAGTGCTTGCTAATATATAGCTTTTGTCTATTGCACTGCTACCACAGAGGTTCCCAGGATTCACACCTTACCTGCTAACACTGGAAGCTCAAATCATTCTTCCTTTCTACAGAGAATTCTTCATGGCTACTGGTTAGTACACTAAAGTAACATTTGGAATGCATTTATTGACAACTAGCTTCATTATTAATTCATGCATCTATCACAACAGAATTTCCCGGGATTCACTCCTCACCTGCTTACTTTGGAAGGCCATTTTTTCCTCCCCTTCTACAGAGAGTTCTTCATGGCTTCTGGTTAGTATTGGCATACATGAGTACCATTTGTAAACATGGATGGCCCTGTTTAATGTGTGTCACTCAATAGTATTTCCATGATTTATTAAAGTAAGGCTAGAGTAGGTATTTGAATTATTTCATTCATAGGGAGACTTAAACCTGTACGGGGTTGTATAGTTCTTAAGAAATAGGCAAGTTTGATTCAAGGCACTTACTGGCTTCCTTCCCTTCAAGTTGGAGTGTTCCTTCCCTTCTTGGATCATATCTGATAACCTTCCATTCTCTAGGCATTGTATAACCCCTACTTGTTTAGGACTCTCTTGTGAATATAATAATCTAAGGAAGGGAAGGGTAACTCTTTTCTTGGATCAGCAGCACTTCACTATCAAGGAGAGCCTCTGTAAGGGAGTATTAATTAATATAATGAATTCACCCCACTGGGCATGCATGCTTTGGATTTGCTAGCTTTATAAAATACTGCAGCATGTTTTCTCATGATTCTAGTTAGTTTAAGTTAATTTTAATTAAAATTAGAACTACAGTATATGAGAATCAATATAAGGGAAATTATTGAACAGATGTACAGTAAACCATTCAGAAACTGCCATCCTTGACTACAGCTTTGCCTAGTTCTCAGATTCCTCATCTGTTCTAATTTCTCAAGAGTTTTGACTATTGACCTGGTAGGCATGTAACATTGACATTAAAATTTTGATTGACTATCATGTATAGGAAGGAATCACTGCTTGCTAGCTCTTTGCAGCAAGCTTATGCAGAAGCTTAAAGATTGCATAATTGGAAAAGATTTAATTGCAAAGGGAAACGTGGAATTGAAGGAAAGAATAAATGAGCAGGGAATTTTGCAATGTTGATATAGCCCCAAAAAATAATTTCCCCAAATCCTTTGCATAATTGTGGGCTTTTTTAATATACTGTACAGGAGGGCCCCACTTACACAGCAGGTTAGGTTCCAGGCTATTGCTGTAAAGTGAAAAATCACTATAAAGTGAATACAGTGGACCCCCGGTTTACGTACTGCTCCAAACTCGAACAATTATGCAAGTGTATTTTTGTAAGTGTACTTTTGGGGGTCTAAAAGGACTAATCTAATTTACATTTTTCCTTATGGGAACAAATTTGTTTGGTAATGGGACTTGAACAGCATTCTGGAACGAATTAATTACGTAAACCGGGGGTCCACTATATAACCTTTTTTCACTTTCAAATGCATATAAAAGCCTGATACCATGTTTACACTATCATATATTAAATGAACAATATAGCTAGGCCTGAGAAAGGCTTATGCAGTACACACATTACTTCTTCTTTCAACAAATCGGTCCGCTTCCCACCAAGGCGGGGTGGCCCAAAAAGAAAAACAAAAGTTTCTCTTTTTAACTTTAGTAATGTATACAGGAGAAGGGGTTACACATTACTTACCTTAAAATATTTTTGTCCTTAGCTTATATATTTACTGTAGGAAGTCTGAATCAATGAAAAATGGGTGTAATTGAAAAACTACTGTATTAGTGAAATGCTATAAAGCGGGAAAGCTCCTGTACACTAACTGGAAACACCCTCATTTTAATACATTTGTATGTTTTTATTTTTTATTTTACATTATTAACATAATCATTATTAATATCACAGTAGACCCATCAAACTCGGCCAGTTAACTGACTCTAAATCTTTTTCTAAAATTATGAGTCTTCCTATTCCAATGACTTTACATTCTCCTTTTACCCAGTTATAAGAGATCAATTCTTGCATCTTTCCTGACATTTATCATCTTAATCATAGATGATAAATTTAGTGAGTAACAGGAGGGTTAAACTTTTGGGATCTGCTGCCACTCATAAAGCATGCATGATACTAATTTGTAGGATGTAATATCACAGCCTTCCCATTTTTCTTTTTGTGATCTTTTCCAGTATGTGTGTATTGGTTACATCACTGCTAGACCCTACACTTCTGAGGCTCACATATTTTTAAATGTAGTATTTTGCTGAATCTTTAATATGCTGTTTAATCCCTTGCTTACCTTAAAGAAGAGCATGTGGCTAGGTTACACAATAATCCAATCATTAACCCTTTCAGAGTCAGTGTCGTAGTACTGCTGTTTTGAGCTCAGGGTCAGTGCCGTAGTACTACGGTTTTGAGCTCAGGGTCAATGCTGTAGTACTATACTGTTTTGAGCTCAGGGTCAGTGCCTGTAGTACTACGGTTTTGAGCTCAGGGTCAGTGCCGTAGTACTAGGTTTTGAGCACAGGGTCAGTGCTGCAGTATGTACTACGGTTTTGAGCTCATGGTCAGTGCCGTAGTACGTACTACGGTTTTGAGCTCAGGGTTCGTGCCATATAACTACATGATAAGCTCAGCTCACTCAGATAAACTGTGAGTGGTAAATTTTGGCCTAGATATGAGAGAAGCGGTGAGTGCACCATATAAAAAAATCTTTCCCCCACACAGTGCATGATGGGAAAACAAAACTGATCGTGTGTATGGTTTAAAATAGCAGTTTTGCAGTGTATTTTCAGATGGTTTATATGGTTTGATTCTCGGTTTCTTGGTTTCATTTGATAGAATGGAAGGTATTTTACAGAAATAGAAATGATTTTGGTTGGCTTCAGGACTGGAAGTAACTTGAAAATGAGCTCAAATTAGCAGAAATATTTGATTTTTGTCACTATTCAAAGGACACTAATCACATCACTCGTCTAATGTGTGTCCAACTGGCCAGTCTAATACGCATTCATGGACACTGACATTATTTATACAATTAGTATTACAATAATGAAGTAGTCCTGCATAACAGTAAATCTTCTGTTTTTTGTGTGAATAAAAATTCAAAAGGAAAGCAAGAGTAATATAAGAGATGCCTGGGGACATAACTAATTTGAACAGAGGAAATGTTGTTTTAGTGCCTGGAATGTCTACATTGTTTATCTAGATCCTATTTTTAAATTGTATGTTTTAATTTTTTGTGAAATTCACCAAATTACAGATATCTGATCACTTGATTGGTTAGTTGAAATAGTTAAATGGGCAGTTTCTTGTGTTCAGACATACTAATGAAATTGCTAAGAGTTTGGTTGACTGGAACAATGGAATTGGCCTAAAATAGGACTCAGAGTGGATGAAATCACTGATGTGTAAATATCACCGAGATCGCTAACTTTGCGAATGCATAATTCCATAAGTTTTCCTATCAGATTTTGTGCTTTTGCCAGTATGCTGCAGAAAATCATGGTAATGCAATTAAAAATGCCAAAAGAAGAAGAATGTAAAGATGCTTCATAGGAAGAGAAATTTAGTAAATGATTGTCGGTAGTATGCTGTAAAGCGCATATGTTAATGAGTATTAATTTACAGTATAATTTTTCAGTGTCCTCTGTACAAAAAACAAAATACAGTGGACCCCAGGAAATCGGACATAATTCGTTCCAGAATGCTGTTCTAGTGCCGTTACCCAACAAATTTGTTCCCATAAGGACAAATGTAAATTAGATTAGTCCGTTTCAGACCCCCAAAAATACACTTTCAAAAGCACTAACAAAAATACACTTAAATAATTGTTCGAGTTGGAAGCAGTACGATTTCCAGGGGTCCACTGTAGTTACCTGAATTGGAAATACATACGTACTGTTATATCAGTTCTTTGATTAGTAAACACTGGGTTGCACATATTTAAATTTGAGAGGTTAATATAAGTACGTATTATGTAGTAATAATGTTTGAAGAAGATGAAGTCGTTGTCACTCCATCACACTTGTACAAGCAGCATCCGTCTTCCAACTTATCCCTATGTCATGTCGGCCACTCTTGGCATCCAGACACAAGTATAGCCAGATTCAAGCCCTATTTGGCTGAATTTCCTTGGAAATTTCAGTGATGTCCTCTCATGTCTTTGCAGTTGTCTTTTTCAATACATTCCTAACATTATGTACATTTTTTCTTTTTAACAAACCAGCCATATCCCACCGAGGCAGAGTGACCTAAAAAGAAAAACGAAAGTTTCTCTTTTAAATTGAGTAATGTATACAGGAGAAGGGGTTACTAGCCCCTTGCTCCTGGCATTTTAGTAGCTTCTTATGACACGCATGGCTTACGGAGGAAGAATTCTGGTCCACTTATATATTGGTCATGTTCTGACATACCCTGTGAATGTGTAAATTTAGCTTCTTATGCATTTAATATATGACCTATTTTGTACTGCATCATAGTTCTTTGCCTGTGATTTGCTTTTTAAGCTGAATTTGCAAGACTGGTTCCTTCAGCAATCAGTTTTGCCAAATAAGGTGAAGGCAAATTTATTTTTGCAATTGCTCTTCAAAATAAGTCTGAATATCACTAAATTATGCTTTATTGATGTTTAATATTGACTAAATTTAGATGGACCTTAGATAGATTGGGTAGGATTAAGCTCCATTATACGGGTATTAGGCTAATTTTACCAAGATTACATTCAAGTGCTGAGTTTGCGTTGGTGTAAATGAAAAATTCGTACGGCATGTTAATTCGTTAATTCAGTATACGTATATCAATTATGAAATGAAATTTCTAAAAAACAACTGAAATAGTTCAGCTTTCTCGTTTTTCAAGTTTAGCGTATTAATGATGATATTTACTGTTATTGCACATTCAAGATGTAAAGTAAAGTTTTTAAAGTTTGGTGTTAAAGCATGTTTTAAGGATTTTTACCTTATTACCATAAGATTATTTTTTGTCTGTTTTAGGTGCTGTGAGTGCTACTAGAGAGAGTATGGACTATCTGTTGGGTCAGGAAGGGTCTGGCCGTGCTCTCTGCTTGGTGGTTGGCGGAGCCAAAGAATCGCTAGATTGTCACCCAGGGACAGTCGTCTTGCACCTCAACAAGCGCAAAGGTTTTTGCAAGATGGCTCTCAGACATGGGTAAGCTTGTTTTAGCTGTTTATTACACCAAAGTGATGCATATACCCAAACAATTGATTTCATAATCTTCAGTTGTTACTGTATTCTAATTACATAGTTTGTCCAGTAGTTTTAGATCAGCCAGCTAAGAATTTCATTATTCTTATACATAGTGCTAGAAGACCAAAGCAGCAAAAAATAGAATAAACAATTATTTACACCAATTTATACCATATTCTGTGTGGAGCAATGTTGGACTGATCATTGCCACATGTTTGAAGCACTAAAGTACATACAATGGACCCCCGAGTAACGAAAAAACTTCATTCCAGAAGCCTGCTCAAGTGCCATTACCGACCGAATTTACTCCCTTAAGGAATAATGTCATGTAGGTTAGTCTATTTCAGGCCCCCAAAAATACACTTCTACACGCACTTACAATATTATACTTACATAATTGTACAATTTCTGGGGTGTTCGTTACTCGGGGGACCACTGTACCTTGAAATGCATGTGGTTTCATAAGACACTAGTGTACTTGTCTTAAACTTTAAAAGCTATTCAAAAACTGAAAAATAATCATAATTTGGCATCAATAAATTGTAAAATGTAAATATTGCTGGAGCATTTACACTGCTATTGCTAGCGAGTGATCATCTTTTTGCCAACTTCATCACCCTAAAATCCTAAGTTTTTATCAGATTTCACTCATTTTAGTCTTATTCGATTCTTAAAAATGCACTCTTTCATTCTATAAGATTTTTTTCAAAATCTTGCCACACACAGGAATTTTTTTCCAGGAATGTCACAGTTAATGGGTTAATAGTACTTCTGTGTTGACCCTAAACTTGAAAGCATCATAGAACTTAAACACATTCTTATACAGTGGAACCTGAGGAAATTGCTTCAGAGGAGGAAGAGAGAGGGGAGAATGTGCCTTCTTCAGTGATTAAGGATGTGTGTGCAAAGTGGAGTAAGTTGCAAAGTTTTGTGGAGAAATACAGTTGACCCCCAGTGTTCGTCCTGCTCCAAACTCGCCCTTTTATGTAAGTGTATTTTTTTAAATGCTTTTATAAGTGTATTTTTGGGGGTCTAAAAGGACTAGTCTACTTTACATTATTCCTAATGGGAATAAATTCGTTTGGTAATGGCACTTGAACAGCATTCTGGAACGAAAAAATCACGAAAACCGGGGGTCCACTGTATCACCCTAACAAAGCTGTGCAAGAAGTGTCTGCAACATGTTCAATGCCTTGTCCCATTTTAGTCAAATCTTAAGGAGATGCCAGAAACAGATCTCTCTGGACAGATTTTTTGTGCGACAGGGGTCCAGTGACTCAAGCTGGTCCTAGTGCCAGTAAAAGACAAAGAAGGGAAGTAACCCTGGATAGGGACTTGATACCTGAAGTCCTTATAGAAGGGGATTCCCCTTCCTAACAATAACCTCTCCTCCCTCTCCCCTCCTCGCTGTCTTCCATACACCAACAAGAGTCTTCAATAAAGGTAAAAGTTGTGTTAAATGTTCATTTATCCATTTCATTAGTCCTTTATATTTATTTCTCATTGTTTTCTGTATGTAAAACTATACTTATTCTCTATAAAATGTATTTTTTGTTAATATACTTTTGGGTGTCTGGAATGGATTAATTGGATTTACATTATTTCTTATGGGAAATATTGCTTCAGTTTTTGTCAGACTGTGGAACGAATTAAAGACAAAAACTGAGGTTCCACTGTACAGTGGTTCCTCGGTTTTCGTGCATCTCCAAACTCGAACATTTATGTAAGTGTATTTTCGTAAGTGCTGTTGCAAGTGTATTTTTGGGGGTCTGAAATAGACTAACATGCTTTCTACTTGTAGGATTGAAAGTGGAAAGAAGTCACAACTTTTGTTTTCTGTATTTCAGTGCTTCACTTGTGCCAATGTTTTCCTTTGGCGAAAATGAGATCTATGACCAGATAACTAATCCTGAGGGTTCTCTGTTACGTCGATTTCAAAATAGTCTTCAGAAAGTCATTGGTCTGGCTCCGTGTATGTTTATTGGCCGAGGTGTGTTTCAGTATAGCTTTGGCATTGTTCCCTTCCGAAAACCTATCTACACAGTTGGTAAGTTTTCTCTGATTAATTTTCCACATATTTTTAGATTATTGACATTTGCTATCATGATGTAGGATTATAATTAATCACTAAATAATAGGAATGGTATTAACCCTTTCGGGGTCGGTGCCATACTAGTACGTTTTACGTGCAGGGGTTGGTGCCTCAAATTAAGCGGGGAAACGGCTGGTAGGCCTACATATGAAAGAATGGTCTGTGTGGTCAGTGTGCGCAGTATAAAAAAAATCCTGCAGCACACACTGCATAATGAGAAAAAAAACTGACAGTTTTTTTCGTTTAAAGCAGCAACTTTGCAGTCTATTTCCGAATGGTATTTATTGATGTATTCTCGTTTTCTTGGTCTCATTTGATAGAATGGAAGATATATTACAGAAATAGAGATGATTTTGATTGGTTTGACAATGACAAGTACCTTGAAATTGAGCTCAAAGTAGCAAAAATGTTTGATTTTAGCTGATGTTCAAGAGTAAACAAATCACACATGTGTCCAATACACATCAACTGGCGAGTCTAATATTCTTGCACAAGTGCACTGATATTATTTATACCATTTTTATAATGATGCAGTTGTATACATAACAGTAAATCTTCTATTTTTTGTGAGAATAAAAATTCAAAATGGAAAGCAAAAGTAATGTAAGAGGGGCCTGGAGATGTGACTAATGAACAGAGATGTTATTTTAGTGCCAGGAATGTCTGCCTTGTTTATTCTGGACCCTATTTTGAAATAGGCATCGTTTGAAATTTGTGTGAAATTGGCCAAATTGCCATTTTCTGACCACTATTTTGGTAGTTGAAATTTGTAAATAGGCAGTTTCTTGTACTCATTCGATAGAAGAAATGGAGTTCTAGCGAAGTAGATATGATTTTAGTGGACTGGAACATTGGAATTGGCCAAAAATAGGGCTCAAAGTGGGCAAAATCGCCGATGCGTAAACATCTTCGAGACCAATAACTTTGTGAGAGCATAATTCCGTAAGTTTTCATTCAAATTTCATACTTTTGGTGTCGTTATGATAAAAAGATTCTCTATCATTTCATAAGAAAAAATTATTATTTTTCCAAAAATTTTTCAACCCTGAGAACGTGTTTCCGAGAAGGCCTGTCGACCCTCAAAGGGTTAAAGCATGTAGTAAATTATGGGTACCATCTTTACACAGCTTAAATTCCTAGAAAATGCCATGGAAATGGAGGATTGAACCCAAAACATACTGGTAAATGCAGTGAGATATAAAGCATACATCCCTAGTGTGTTGTTTTGTGTGTGTATTAGATATGCATGCAAGATACAGGAGGGGCCCCTCTTTACAGTGTTTTGCTAATGCAGTGGTTTTCAATTATACCCATTCTTCATTTATTCAGACTTCCTTAAATAAATATATTCACCACTCACTATAAGTTAAGGATGAAAATATTTTAAGGTAGGTAATGTGTGTACTGTATATGCATTTTTAAGACTTAGCTATATTGCTTGCTTAACCCTTTGGGGGTCCAAGGGGTCTCTCTGAAACTCGTTCTCAGGGTCCACGAATTTAAAAAAAAAAAAAATTCTTATGAAATGATAGAGAATCTTTTTCCGATCATAACGCCACAAAAATTATGAAATTTGATTGAAAACTAACGGAATTATGCTTTCGCGAGGTTAGCGGTATCCATGACATTTACGCATCGGCGATTTCGCCCACTTTGAGCCTTATTTTCGGCAAATTCCAATGTGTCAGTCTACTAAAATTATAGCTATTTCGCTAGAACTCCATTTCTTCTATCAATTGAGTACAAGAAACCGCCTATTTACCAATTTCAACTACCCAAAATAGTGGTCAGAAAATGGCAATTTGGCCAATTTCACACAAATTTCAAACGATGCCAATTTCAAAATAGGGTCCATAATAAACAAAGCAGACATTCCTGGCACTAAAATAACATCTTGTCTGTTCATTAGTCATGTCTCCAGGCCCCTCTTACATTACTTTTGCTTTCCATTTTGAATTTTTATTCGCACAAAAATTGAAGATTTACTGTTATGTATACAACTGCATCATTGTTAAAATGGTATAAATAATATCAGCGCACATGTGCAAGAATATTAGACTCTCCAGTTGATGTGTATTGGACGCATGGTGTGATTTGTTTACTCTTGAACATCGGCCAAAATCAAACATTTTCGCTACTTTGCGCTCAGTTTCAAGGTACTTGTCATCGTAAAACCAGTCAAAATTATCTCTATTTCTGTAATATATCATCTATTCTATAAAATGAGACTAGGAAAACGAGAATACAAGCATAAATACCATACGAAAATAGACTGCAAAGTCGCTGTTTTAAACCAAAAACACGGTCAGTTTTTTTTTCCTCATTATGCACTGTGTGGTGCAGGAATTTTTTTATACTGCGCACACTGACCACACAGACCCATTCTAACACATCTAGGCCTAACAGCCTGTTTCTGCTTGATTTCAGGGCGCTAGAATTTAGGCGTACTAGTACGTCAATAACCCCAGGGCGTAAAACGTACTAGTACGACCAAAACCTCGAAAGGGTTAATATATGATAGTATAAACATGTTATCAGGCTTTTATATTCATTTGAAAGTGTAAAAGGCTATGTTTTACTTTACAGCAGTAGCCCGGAACCTAACCTGCTGTATAAGCAGGGCCCTCCTGTATTGAAAAGTTTAAAGGCACAATACCGTGACTGTAACAATACACAAATAACCCACTCTGAAAACTTATGACGATGTTTTGGTCAGACTTGAACCATTAACTAGTCACACTAGTGACCAATTAATGGTCCAGATCAGACTGAGACATCGTCATAAGTTTCTCCAATGTGTTGGTTATTTGTGTTATGTAGTGTAAGATATTCTAATACATATAAGGGCAATAATAAAATCTGCATATATTTCATTATTCCCTCTAACCAGATCCCTTTTTTTCTTTTCAGTTGGCTCGCCCATTGATGTCCCTTTGGTGAAGAACCCCACTAAGGAGCAGATTGTGGGTCTGCATGAGACCTATGTCAAGGCTGTGATTGATTTAGTATAACAAGTACAAAACCAAGTATTCAGAGTTCCCTGAATGTGAAATTAAGATTGTTTAAAGATTTTAAAATTACATTCCATTTTTATAAAGAATTCTGAATTCATTTTAAGCATAATAAAATACCATGATTTTAAATTATCTTGCATGTAAGAAAGTTGAAACTGCTGTATAGACACATTTTAAGGGGTTTGGAGTACTACACCTAATTCTAAGATATATTAGCTAATTGTGATTATCATCTTGGGACCATGATTAAACTCATTTATAAACTTCAAAATTATAACAATGTAGTGAAACTTAGAGCCACCTTATGGTAAATTTAAAATGCCTTAAATTCAAAATGCCTTAAAATTACCAAGATACAATTATAGGTTGTGTGATGTATTATTTACTATTGCTTATGCTAGCAAAAAGAATTCTTGTTACAATGACCAAAAATCTGTTATATTTGAAAAATTAACATGTACTTTTAATTGCTGTATAAAAACTTAAATCTTTTCTGTGGGGGATTGTTTCCAGTAGACTTATTTCAGTTTCAGACTTTGAACTTTATATATTTTGCATACCTCTTGATGGTTCTGTGGACCATTGTCCTCATGGGCTGGTTGACAGCCTGATCAGTCAGGTGTCTTGTTCCCACTCAGTATGTAGGTGCATCAAATTTTTTTTAATATACTGTATTCACAATGCTGTATATTTATTATGAGATATATAACTGGTGGGAAATATTCCTTATCGTTAAAGCTTTCTTACTGCAGGAATTTTCTTTCCAAGGAAAGGTGATACGTAACTCATTTTCAGCTCATTTTCAGTCATTTTAAGGCCTTCAAGGGAAACAGGCTCTTGGGGTAACACCTGAGACAGTTGAGAAGTTCCACAGCCTGGTTTGGCTATTTTTAAAGTGAATCAGTTACAAATTGTAATTATCAAAAATACATGATAAGAATGCTGACTGCTCTTGAGCAAGCACATACATAAGAGTAGAATAATAATAATAATAATAATAATATATAATAATAATAATCTGAATTCAGATTTTCACTCTTGCAGAAAATCCTGAAGTTCTTTCAGTCTTCTTCAATTATATGTTGAGTTCATGAATGCTGTATGTTTTCTTTGAAAGGTACCATCAACATAGAAACCAAATCAACTGATTTACTGATCCTTTTTATCTTCACACAAACCTCAAACTGTTACTCTGATGCAGAAAGGAGAGCATTTTCATTAAGTAACTTGTAACCTCATGTAGCAATTTTCAGGAACAAATTTCATATGTAACCAAGCAGTTTGATATTTTAGTGATGGCAAAATGCCATGGAATGGTTTTTAAAGTGCTGTCATTGCATTGTCTGGGTTTTGCAGATGACCATCATCCTTTATTTTCAGTCTAAAAGGCATGTGCTCTTTTTCTGTGAGAAATATTTAATGTTGTTTGTGGAGCCATGAAGAGGCTCAAATATGAAGACTATTCCACTTTGTGCAACTGGAGGAGAAAGTTCTGCATATATTGTACTTGAAGAAGAAATATCTAAAAAATGTAGAAAATGTGGAGTATGATGCCATTTTATTCTCCAATCATTCCAATGCAAATGTCATAATAAAGTATATTAATGTGAGGAATAATTTGCAAAATTCATTCTTGAGAACAAGGATTATTCCCCCCCAACAAGTCGGCCACCGAGGCAGGGTGACCCAAAAAGAAAATACTCATCATAATTATATTGGTTTTCTCTTGTTACTATAAGATGTGGAGTGAATAAATAAATATGTATGTATTGGGGGATTAAGACATATTCAAAGCAGGCTGGGATATCGTGTTGGAGTGGTTGGTGTGTTTGTTCAGTAAATGCACGGAAGAAGGGAAGGTACCATAGGATTATCAGATTATGCATAGTTCCCTTGTATATGGATAAGGAAGAAAGAGAGAATGTAAGAATTGTAGATTGTTGGAAAGGTTGTTGAGTTGATTTGGACATAGGAGGGAATAAAATAGGATGACTAGAATGGGTATACATCTGGGATGGAGGGAAGGACAGGTAGGAGCCATTCCAGGAGAGGGTGGAGGAAAGGAGCAAAGAAGGTATTTGGGAAAATTGGTTAGCCAGACTTGATAGTCCTGTACTCTGAGAAGGATGAGGATGTGGATGTTGCAGCTCAAAAAGCCTTGATTATTACCTCCCATTTTCCCAGGTACTGTATAGCTCCTATGGGTTTAGTGCTCCCCATGAATGTAATAATATTTGCATTAAACATGAAAAATTTACCATGCTAAAATATGGACAGCGAGAATATTCACTCCATAGTACCTTTTATATTTATTTTACCTGGTGTCTATTAGCAATGTAGCAGATGTTATCATTATTTAGGGAATTGGGCAGTACATAGTATGTATTAGTTGCATGCCCAAAAAAATACTAGGTTTTTTACCACAATTTATTTTGAACCATTTAGAAAATAACTTGTTTAAACTTAAAATTAAATCAAACATATTAAATAATGGAGTAGCACTGATACACCTAGAAACTTTTCAGCAAAATTTGTTAACTTCTTTCAATTAATAGATTTTTTTTAACACCTTACGAAGAACATTCACAGCATAACTGAAATGCAGAAGTATTGCAGAAATTTACATATTTGCACCTAGTCAATCTTCTCTTTGATTATTAACCCTTTCAGGGTCCAAGGCCATTTTTGGAAGGGGTGCACCAGTGTCCACGAATTTAAAAAAAAAAAAAACTTTTTTTCTTATGAAATGGTATAGAATATTTTTCTGAAGGTAATAAAACAAAAAGTACAAAATTTGATTGAAAATTGACGAAATTATGCTCTCGCGAATTTTGATGTGTCAGCGATATTTACACATCGGCGATTTTGCCGACTTTGACTCCCATTTTAGGCCAATTAAATTATTCCAGTTGACCAAATTCTTAGCTATTTCACTAGTATTACTTCTATTCTATCGATTGAGCACAAAAAATCACCCAGTCAACTGTTTCAACTACAAAATAAAGTGATTGGAAATTGGTAATTTAGCCCATTTATCTCAAAGTTCAAAATATTCCAATTTCAAAATAGGGTGCAGAATAAACAATGCAGGCATTCCTGGCACTAAACTAACATTTCCTCTGTTCATTAGTTACATTTTCAGTCTTTACAAATGAATTCCATTTTTATTTTTTATTCGCATAATGAATTTTTATTCAAACCAAAAAATGGAAGATTTGCTGTTATGCAATAATGTAATAATTGTACAAATAATATCACCACATTTGTGAACGTATATTAGACCCACCAGCTGGCGAGTATTAGACATGAGGTCATTTGTTTACTCTGAACATCGGCAAAAATTTAACATTTCTGCTATTTTGAGCTCAGTTTCAAGCCATTTCCATTTCTAAAACCAATCAAAATCATCTCTAAATCTGTAGTATATCTTCCATTCTATCAAATGAGACCAAGAAATCGCAAATACAACTATAAAAAGTATACGAAAAAACACTGCAAAGTCGCTGTTTTAATAAAAAATTACTGTTTCAGTTTTTTTTCTCTCATTATGCACTGTGTGCTGCAGGATTTGTTTTATGTGGTACACACTTACCACATAGATGTATTCTCTCATATCTAGGCCAAACGTAGTTCTACGTCATGAGCTGAGCTCATGACGTAGAACTACGGTTTGGACCCTGAACTCAAAGCCGTATAACTACGGCACGGACCCTGAAAGGGTTAAAAGCTAGATTTATTTTTTTGGACAGTTGTACATGTATGTACAGTACTGGAGATTATGAAATGCTTTAGCCAGATCATTCTATTTTCATTCAGATGTGGAAAAAAAGATGTCAAACACACCATGAGGAAAATGGCATGGTAAATGCAGATGATAAAACTAGCTGTTAGGAAGGTTAATGTCATATATACTTATTGATTCAGTTTCGATTTTCCCCTCCCTCTACCATGAGTCCAACTTGGCCAGGCTTGTCTGGTGTATTCAGAAATCTTGAGCTTGATATTGGCAAATTTGTTATTCCACAATTTATATTTCATGTTTTTTTTTTTTTTCTCTTCTCTACAAGTCGGCCGTCTCCCACTCGGGCAGGGTGCCCAAAGAAGAATCCCCAAAAGAATACTTTCATCATCATTCAACATTTTCACCACACTCATGTGCTCTTTCTTATCCTCAACCAGGTTCATGGATCCATGACTCCCATATTGTATGTTGTTAATTGAGAGCTTGGTTCCTGAATCATTGACACACATGGTACTTATGATATTCAAAGCTTAGTTCCTGTAATAGCAACATGCACTTATTAAAGTGTTATCTGAGAGCTTGATTTTTTTATATGTGCTAGATTATCCACTTGTTTTAAATCTGACCCATAATGATGCAAAAATGTTAGGCTAATTACTAATATGTCCAGAATGCATTCCTTTTTTTCCCCATTAAAATGTATGTTCTGTTTCCCTAGCTCACCATCCATGAGCCTTTCACAGATACAGAAGAGGCTCAAGAATGAACAGTATCTATTATGTATAGGGTAGACTATGGCTGCCTTCTTAAATCAGTGTCTTTTTCCCAGATAGTATAGAGAACTATATCCACCATCTGTATGTAGCTAATTACTGTACTTTTACCTATGCTCATATTTGGTGAATAATTGGTAAGAAATAACTAAAGTATTTCAGGTTTTTTTACTCACTTCATTTGCTTAACCTCAGCCTATTTCCAAATTTATTTGAATTAGTTTTCATGTTTTTTATCAGTGTTGAACAAAAGAGGTATTGTGTGATGAAATACAATAAACTCGCATAAAGTAATTTTAATCGCAGTTGAAAAGTACATACAACCGTTTCTGCATAGCACTTGAAAAAGCCTTTATAGTATGCTTTGTAAGTGTGGAAGCATCTATAAGCAAAACCTTAGTATGCCATGGATTTTTTTACCCTCCAATTCATGTTGAGAGAATCTACCACCCATTCAATTAGAGGCAGTGAGAAGAACATAAAAGAGCGTGTGTAATAAGTAATGCCACTATATGAAAAGAATGTCAGAGGTCAATAGTGCAGAATAAAACAGACCAGAGATATTACAGAATTCTACCAACTGAAAATCTAATGGTTATAATTATAACTATAATTTTTAAAGGGGTGAAAGGTAAGCCAGCAGAAGGCCTTGGTCAGATGACCAAAAGCTCCAGCTGCGGGTCATAATATGACTTTAAGATCCATGTCAGAAAATGCTTGTCCTGTTTGCTGACAAACCTTTTCTAACCTACATGCAGAATAATTGTCAACCCCAGTACAAACATCAGCTATTGATGGCTCTGCATCCACATCAATATAAGAACCCGATTCGCCTACCTCAAGCCAGTGGGGCAATATCAACCCTCTCCACACTTGGCCATGTCAACAGGCAACAACAACTAGAATGTAAGGCAAGATAAGCTGTAGTAATTTGTATCTAGTAGAATATTTAGAAATGTTATTTGGCAAATCGAGGTCTTTGTTATGAAACCTGGTTTTTTCCACGTGTCTTCACTCCACATAGAGCTATTTTCCCATAAGGTGACAATTTTCAAGAAAGTATCTGCCACATTAAGAGAGGGTTTACTGTATGTACAGTACTTGGCAAAATAGATGTGAATAATATTTCACTAGTGTAATAAGTGTTCTTCACATCAACAGTTAATTAGTATAATGTAGTATATTGTTAAAGGTGCCATATTAAACATAGGAAAAAAAATAGTGTATTTAAATAATAGTATATCACATAATAGATTATAGATTAGGTATCCATGAAAAGTGGGTACCTTTAATTGGTTACCTAAATTTTTTTTTTTCTTTCCTCCAAGGTTCATGTTTGTAACTTGAAACCACCTTATCCAGTCAGCTTCAAATTGTCAATGCTGGTGTATATTACATTATATCAAATTGACCTCTGGGCATATTGATATAAACCATTCCTAGATATGTTTCTGTGCGATAACCTGAGAACGTTTCTTCTGATGGGCTTCAGGCATTCATCACTGATACATTGTATCAAGAAGGTGGGGATTGTTATTTGAATGTGTAGATGCCAATTCTATTTTTAAAATGATGTGGTAGTATTTTTTTTTTCCATGACATAGCCTTAGTACGTATGCTTTTTCTGAATGGCTTCTGTCTCAAATGGCTGATTCATCTTATGGCCTGGATGGTACCTAATAAGTTTAAGCTTGTTTAGATGCAAATTTACCAATTTTTTAATATATTCAATAAACTTGGAATTGTTGGATTCTGGGCAGTAATTGGAGATTACTACTGTTGATTGACTTAAAACTTTGTGATAGTGAACTTTGCTCAAAGGAAGGTTCACAGTGATTTTTGGCTCTCTCTCTCAGTTTGTCAATTTTTTTTTAAACAAAAGGTTTCCATGTAATAATCAGAAAAGGCCTCTTCTGGTTTGCCATTTTTATTAACAAATCGTGAAAATTTAAATTCTGGTTTTCATGCAATAATTTATGAATGCATAATACGATCACCTTCAGACCTTCACCAGTGATATGTCTTGTTTAGAGGAAGCTTTGGATTGTTATGGGAATGCGGAGGTGCCAGTTTGCAAAATTTGACTTCAGTCCCTCAGTTGTCCTTGTTTGGCCACTCATAGCAGTTATGGAAATTCAAGTTTCTTAAAAGCTAAAAATAGAAATTCTTATAGGATTGTAGAGAATTTGAAATAGAATATAACTGAGAAATATTAAAAACTTGCATTTTTAAGTTTCAAGAGTTTAGCGAGTCCATAAATATATTTTTGTACTGCTTTATTCCAGCACATATGCTCAGGTACAGTGCTCTTTCTTCCTCCAAGATATTCATTTGTAACACAAAAATGTCTTGTCCAATTGGCTTAAATTTTCAACGCTAGTTACCTATAATTAGTGGAAAGGTTTTTGGAACTTTTGGCTTGTGCAGGTGTCCTCCCAATTTTGGTTTCTGTGAAATAATTTAAGAAAGCCTGTTCTTATTTGCTTCAAACTTTCAACACTGGTGTATCTTAGATGAAGGCTGGCACTCTTAATGGTGTTCATAAGTGCCAATGTGGTATTTTTATTTTTAAAGTGGTATGTATTTTTTTGTAGAAAAGATTCTGCTTCTGAATGGCCTCTGATCTTTATTGTCTTACACATCTTAGGAAAAGCATGATGTCTTTTAGGTTTAGGCTCTGCAGATGCAAACTTTACCAATTTGCAAACCTTGCTTATAAATCATACCACGGGTGGGGTTCGAACCCGCGGTCACAGAGTCTCAAAACTCCAGACCGTCACGTAAGCCACTAGGCCAGCTAGCTTCAATAAGATTCATCCAACTAGGTATATTTCTACACCATAGGAAGGTTAGCATAGGCACCACTGTGTCCACAAATGCAAGTTTTTACAGACGGATCTCCCGCTAGCATGGCCGTGACGAACTCTAGCTCAAGTCAACATGACTCAGAAATCGTAATGACATGATTGCAAACAAACCATACCACGGGTGGGGTTTGAACCCCACCCGTGGTATGGTTTGTTTGCAATCGTGTCATTACGATTTCGTGAGTCTTGCTTATAAACTTTGAATTGTAGGAGTCAGTGTAAAAACTGGAGAATGCATTTTATGATTAGCATCTTATTTCTAGTGTTGGTCATTTTTTCTTAAACAACATTTTTCCTTGATTTTGGGTAGCATAGGTTTTAATTTGCCAATTTTATTAAACCATTTGGTTTTTGTGTAATAAATGGAGAATGCCACCTCTGATCAGCTGGTGTACCTTACTTAGAGAAAGGCTTCAATTGATTTTTGGGTTGTGTGTGCTAATTTGCTAATTTTTTAAAGAAATCAGGAAAATTTAAATACTGGTTTTCTTGCTATAATTTATGAATGCCTCATCCTATCAGCTTCAGACCTTCAACACCAAAACCTTAAGCATGCAACTTTCGACAAACTTCAAAATTATAAGTGCTGATGTATTTTGGGATATTGGTGTGTCTGCAATAAATACAGAATCCCACTCCTGATTGGCTCAAAACTTGCAAAGTCAATGTATCTTAGTGGAAGGTTCAAATTGGTTTTGGACTGTGTAGGTGCCAATTACCATTTTAATTGGCAGTGAGATATAAGTGCTCATGACAGTGTAGGAGGGCCTTGCTTATTTTTTTTTTCTTTCAAATGCATATAAAAGCCTCATAACATGTTTACACTATCATATATTAAGTGAACAATAGAGCTAAGCCTAAAAAAATGCTTAAACAGTACACTTACTTACCTTAAAATACTTTTATCCTTAGCTTATAGCGAGTGGTGAATATATTTATTGTAAGAAGTCTGAATAAATGAAGAATGGTTATAATGAAAACTGCTGACTAGCAATATACTGTAAAGCAAAGTGCTGTAAAGTGGGGCCCACCTGTATAAACTGAATTTCTCTTCTGGTTGACGTCAGATCTTCAATGTTGATATTTAACTAAATTAGAAACTTATGCTGTATTCTGTACAATTCTTTTTGCATGCTTTAAGGTAAAGGGAGCTGAATTTATGGGATATGGGATGCCTTTCTCAGATCGAGCAGTGACCGAAGCATATTTAGTTAGATTTGATGCCTTCTTAGTTATAACACCTTTCAAATAAATTCATGGTGCTGTCCAAAAATTTAAGAAATTGTTTAATATCTATCAGTTGAAAATAACATTAGAATACTTTATATCAAATTCCAGACCCATGCTCGACTCCCTCCTTCCTCTTGATTTTGCAGGAGTGCAATACTAACCACAACTTCCACTTAAAGCTCTTTGCTACCATTCTCTCGGGAATATATTTTTAAGCACAATTCTCACTCGGACCCAATTAAGCCTGATTCCTTCCTCCTGTTACTGTTTTCTCCGACAGAGCTCTTCTCGTATCTCCTCGCTTGATTTCTTCCTTGCTTCTGTTCTCTCAGGAGTGTATTACAGTGCCACAACTTGTGCTGTGTGTCCCATGCATATATCACCCTCATGCTTTTCTCACACAAATACACATGTTGCCCATTGTAAGTCCAACCATAGCTAAATATTTTTCTGTAGTTAATACTTTAAACTGTATGCAACTACAACAAATAACAGTTCACTTTAGTAGCTTAGTGTTATACAGAAATAGATGGGACTTAGATGTATCGAGCAAAATATTTTTAAAAATAAATTCTTAAATTGTCTAGTTAGTATGATAAATGTGGTTTGCTTGAATGTTTATATAGCATTTTGTACATTTTCATTTATGTAAATTTTAAAATTATTGCTGTTTATTAAATGTTATATGTTATGAAGATGTGTATGTATAAATGTGAGTGATGGTATTTGTATTTAACATTAATGCTGTATATATAAATAGTTTAAAAATATATGTTTACTGTGGACACTGCAGTGCCAATGACAACAATGTTAGTAATGTTATCTTTTATGTAAGATTATGTGATAAGTAGGAATGGAGAAAAAATATTTCAATTTTTTATTCTCATTTTATTCTCCTCATTGATTTATGCTGTATTGCCTTTTCTAAGTCTATCTTCAGACTCAGGTGAAGACCAGTTAATAATTATCACAGATTGCCACATCTGCCTTTTATAGTGGGCTATATATTTACAAGAAGTTAACTATAGTGGACCCCCAAGTAATGTAAAAACTTCATTCCAGAAGCCTGCTCAAGTGTAATTACCAAACGAATTTACTCCCTTAAGGAATAATGTCACGTAGGTTAGTCTATTTCAGACCCCCAAAAATACACTTCACAAGCACTTACAATATTATACTTACGTAATTGTACGATTTCCGGGGTGTTCGTTACTCGGGGGTCCACTGTATATTGTAATATACAGTTACAGTGGATCAAAGGATTATTGTAGGTCATCACTAAGTAAAGTTCTATACACTGCTAGCATAGCATTGTATCACTCATGTGGGTTTAGCTTTTTTGTGAATGTAATTCAGCACACATTGTTGGGGAAGATACACAAAATTTCTCTGCTTGACCTTGTAATGAATATGTTAGAAAAGATTTTTAGGGATAGTTCACCATTTAAAGTTCAGTAGTAAAATGCTATTACAGTGGACCCTCGCTATTTGAACACTCCAAAACTCGCCCTCATTCCAGAATGCTTTTCAAGTGCTGTTACCAAACGAGTTTATTCCCATAAGGAATGATGTAAATTAGATTAGTCCATTTCAGACCCCCAAAAATACTTATAAAAGCACTTACAACAATAAACTTACATAAAAGGGTGAGTTTTGGAGTGTTCGAATAGCGAGGGTCCACTGTACTTGTACACAGCACTATACTCATAATCCAGTGCAACACTAATTTTAATACCACATTCCTTTGTGAGTTTAGGATTTTAAGTTGGGATTATTTCCCATTTTATGTAATTTTGGTGCTATAATTGTTTAGTAAGAAAAAATATTATTAATGTGTTGGAAAATGGTGGGTGGTTCATTGAAGCATCTGTGGAGACAAAGAATATTATCCATGGAGGCAAAAAGGGGAATGTATGAGAGTATAATTGTGCCAACACTCGTATGGGTGTGAAGCATGGGTTCTGAATGTTGCAGCGAGTAGGAGGCTGGAGGCAATGGTGTGATGTTTGAGGGTAATGTGCAATGTAAATATTATACAGGGAATTCAGAGCTTAGAGATTAGACAGTGCAAGGTTACTAAAAGTATTATCCAGGGGGCTAAGGAGGAGTTGTTGAGGTGGTTTGGTCATTTAGAGAGGATGGAACAAAATAGGATGACTTAGATGGTGTATAAATCTGTAGTGGAGGGAAGGCAGGGTAGGGGTCATCCTAGGAAAGGATGGAAGGAGGATGTAAAGAGGTTTTGTGTTCAAGGGGATTGGACATACAGCAAGCATGTGTGAGCATGTTAGACAGGGTGAGTGAGACAAATGGTTTTTGGGACTTGATGAGCTGTTAAAGTGTGAGCAGAATAATATTTTGTGAAGGGTTTCTAGGAAACCAGTTAGCTGGACTTGAGTCCTGGAGGTGGGAAGTATAGTGCCTGCACTCTAAAGAAGAGGTTAGGTTAGGTCTGCATGCCTCTTGCAAGACAGTGACAGTGTGAATGATGGTGAAAGTGTTTCTTTTTTGGGTCACCTTTCCTTGGTGGGAGATGGCTGTCTCCCACCAAAGCAAGGTGACCCCAAAAAAAAAAGGAAACTTTCACTATCATTCACACTATCACTGTCTTGCCAGAGAATTGCAGATATGACAGTAAAGATGTCCATCCAAACCACAAATATCCCAAACCCCTTATTTAGAGTGCAGACACTACTTCCCAACTCTGACCACGGGTTCGAACCCCACCCGTGGTATAGTTTACTATATTTCCCACCTCCAGGACTCAAGTCCAGCTAACTGGTTTCCTAGAAACCCTTCACAAAATATTACTCTGCTCACACTTCAACATCTCGTCAAGTCCCAAAAACCATTTGTCTCCATTCCTGTCTAACATGCTCACATGTGCCTGTTCGATGTCCAAGCTCCTTGCACATAAAATCTTTACCCACTCCTTCCATCCTTTCCTAGGATGACCCCTACACTGCCTTCCCTCCACTACACATTTATACATCCTCCAAGTCATATTATTTTGCTCCACCCTCTCTAAATGACCAAACCATTTTAATAACCCATCCTCAGCCCTCTGGATAATACTTTTAGTTACTCCTGCACCTCCTCCTTCTAATTTCCAAATTACAAATTCTCTGCGTAATATTTACATTTTCTTGGTACTTTTTTATCTTACATTTAGAAATTAGTAATAATTGTATTTACTTTCCTATACAACCTTTGGAATATGTGGTGCTCATTTGTGATAGGTTACTTATGGTACTGCCAGATTACTTACAGTACTGCCAGTTGATTAAGTATTACCAGAGAGAAGTGTGATGAACCTCAGTATGAAATCAAAGATGATTTTATTACTGAATTGCTGGTAATGACAGACATGTAATATTAAGCAGAAATGTGCATTTATTTTTTTTTTCTAAATAATATAGTGTAGAAAGTAAAAATGTAAAAATATATTTAATAATAGACAAGATAAAAGCAATGGTCCACTTTTTTGTGAAGTTTGAATTGCAATAAAGGATGGTTGATGACTTTTGGGAACTGAAGTAATGTTTGATATTCATATTTTTTACAGTTATGTACTTTTTATTTTATATAATGATTTACAGTAGAAAGTCTTTTTTTTTATGGGATTGTGCCACAGTAAATCAAAATGGACAATTAGAGAAAATTTAATATAGTATGTAATGATTTATCTAACAACCTGAAGTAGTTGAATGTTAGTAAGTGTATAGGAATACAATAGTTACAAGTGTCTTCATGTCTTATGTTAGAACTATTAGGTAAAGCACATTTGTGTGTTTGTATGTGTGTAAAATATAAATATATATATACACACATATATATATATATATATATATATATATATATATATATATATATATATATATATATATATATATATATATATATATATATACGTACAGTGGACCCTCGGTTTTCGTTCATATCCAAACTCGAACAATTATGTAAGTGTATTTTCGTAAGTGCTTTTGTAAGTGTATTTTTGGGGGTCTGAAATGACAAATCTAATTTACATTTGTCCTTCTGGGAACAAATTCGTTCGGTAACAGCACTCAAACAGCATTCTGGAAAGAATTTTCAACAAAAACCGAGGGTCCACTGTATATACATTGGACCCCCGGTTTTCGTAATTAATTCGTTCCAGAATGCTGTTCAAGTGCTGTTACCAAACGAATTTGTTCCCATAAGGAATAATGTAAATTAGATTAGTCCTTTTAGACCCCCAAAAATATTCTTACAAAAGCACTTACAAAAATACACTTACATAATTGTTCGAGTTTGGAGCAGTATGAAAACTAGGGGTCCACTGTATATATAATTACAGTGGTCCCTCGGTTTTCGACGAAAATTCGTTCCAGAATGCTGCTCAAGTGCCATTAGCAAACGAATTTACTTCCTTAAGAAATAATGTCATGTAGGTTAGTCTATTTCAGACCCCCAAAAATACACTTGCAACAGCACTTACTAAAATACACTTTCATAAATGTTCGAGTTTGGAGATGCACGAAAACCGAGGGACCACTGTAATAAGAATGCACATGATAATTTTGGTGCTAGTTCTACTTTTAAATATAATTTACGTACTTGTTTGACGTCAGAGCGATTTAACAGAAAATTATAATGAGTAACAATGTTCACAAATAACTTCATTCCCATATAAATGCATTCCAATAATGTTTTTTCTCTTCATTAAAATGAAGGAGTTTGTGCTTTTTTTTGTTTCATTTAATATACCTTTTTATTTTTTTATTTTCAACATTGAAAAGACAAAAAAAATGCATGTCAGATTTTATGCATAACTAAAGAAATCCTAAAACATTTTTATGCTAATGACCAAAGAAATGCAGGTAATATTAGAAATATTAGGTAATATTAGAAATATTAGGTAATATTAGAGAGAATGGATCAAAGTAGAATGACTTGGAGAGCGTATAAATCTGTAGGGGAAGGAAGGCGGGGTAGGGGTCGTCTTAGAAAGGTTGGAGGGAAGGGTAAAGGAGGTTTTGTGGGCGGGCTTGGGGGGGGGGGGGGGGGGGGGGGGGGGGGGGGGGGGGGGGGGGGGGGGGGGGGGGGGGGGGGGGGGTTTTTTTTTTTTTTTTTTTTTTTTTTTTTTTTTTTTTTTTTTTTTTTTTTTTTTTTTTTGAGCTACATGTTACAAATA
This sequence comes from Cherax destructor, assembly GCA_009830355.1. Taxonomy (NCBI): domain Eukaryota; kingdom Metazoa; phylum Arthropoda; class Malacostraca; order Decapoda; family Parastacidae; genus Cherax; species Cherax destructor. Next base: position 54,201 of record WNWK01013281.1, read on the forward strand.
ACTGATTCATATAAATGCATTCCAATAATGTTTTCTCATTAAAATGAAGGAGTTTGTGCTTTTTTGTTTCATTTAATATACCTTTTTTTTTGGTCAACATTGAAGCAAAAAGCATGTCAGATTTGCAACTAAAGGAAATCTAAAACATTTTTATGCTAATGACCAAAGAAATGCAGGTAAAATTAGAAATAGTTCAATGGTACTTTAGTATTTTGCTTTAGCCACCCCCTGATGCCAGCGACTCACTCTTGATCCAATTAACTGAACTTGTGCTCCCTCTCCTTGGATGGAACTTGAATGACCTCCCATTCCCAGGCATTGTGACCCCTATAGGTTTAATGCTTCCCCCTAATTAGAATAAAAACTTCTTTTCGCTGTCATGTATTTTGCAGTAATCTCTTGATAACTTTTGCAACAACAGTGATCTGAGTTGGTCCACAATAAATTGTATTCTGTCAAACCATGTTTGGGTTTCTGACCATCTTAAAATTGCTGTCATGTTTTGGAGATTTCACTCCTGCCTACATATAGGACATATCTCACTCTCGGGTATCTTGTGGAAAAACGCTTGGCACTGCTTTCTGAGGATTACCATTCTACAATGTCAGTAAACCATCTCTTAATAAATTGTCCTGTATCAGCAGGAGCACAAACTTCCCTTCCTCTAATCAAAATCTGCTAATCTATTCCAAAAGCAAAGTAAGTTGCTCTTGTGAAGACGAGCAAGATTTCATCTATAGTCATGTTGGCAAGATATTCTCTTCATAAAAATTTACATCTGAAGTAACAGCTGTGGCTCATACTAACCTTTCTAGTGTATAAATATACAGTGGAACCTCGGTTTCTGTACACCCCAGTTTTCGTAAGATTCGGTTTTGACGACTTTTTCCGTCAAAATTTTGTCCCAGTTTTCGTACATCACCTCGGTTTTCGTAGAGTTGAGAATGGTTCGTACCAAACGCGTACGCCTGAGCGCCCGCATCACTCGGCCACTCAAGTGCGGGTGACTCAGTCTGCCTTTGTTTATCGTTGAGTGAGCATCACCCCACGCGTTCATCTGAAACATTTTGTAATAATACATTTTTTTTGTGCTTGTTTATCCTCTTTAAGGGGGGCTCCTTGTCGTGATAAAGAGGCTATCGGTCTGAGGAATTGGACCTCTTGGTCTTCTTCCTCAGACCGAACCTAATAACCCCCCAATCCCCCTTCCCTTTCCCATCTTCCCATCCTCCCTTTTTCCCCTTTTCCCCTTCCTCATCCCTTCCTTATTTCCTTCCCATTTTTTTCCTGGGAGCTTCCCCCCACAGGCATTCTAGTTCCTAGGTAGGGGAAGGGTACCGTGGTCTTCCCTTTCCGTTGAGGTTCTTGGCGGTGGTGTAGTTTGCCGTGGAATCTGGATAGCCCGGGGATGCCCCTCCTCTCCGGTCTCCTGGGGGTGGCTTTGGGTATCTTTCGGGCGACGGGTGCATCTCTAGAGGCCACCTTTCAGATTCCAGGGTAGTGACCGAAGGAGTATGCTTTGTGGCGGATATCCGGCCACCCTCTCTTTGTCGCCGAGGTAGCTCGGTGGATGTGAGTTGCTATCCCCGGGTCGCTGGTTTACTGGCGTGAAGGGTAGGTATGCACGGGTTCCATGCAGCATCTGCCCTACTTGCGGTGTTGAGGTCCTCTTGGGGGCGGAGGGTGATTTACGCCCTTTCATTCCTCCTGGACTATTCCTCCACGTTCCCCCTTTTTTATTCTTTTTTTATTTTATATTTTTTAAACAAAAGAAGAAACCTAACCATGGT
>WNWK01013282.1:0-55985 GCA_009830355.1 Cherax destructor
CCCCTCCAAGTGTACTCCAGTAACGCATAAACCCCTCCAAGTGTACTCTAGGTAACGTGCATAAACCCTCCAAGTGTACTCCACGTAACGTGCATAAACCCTCCAAGTGTACTTAGGTAACGTGCATAAACCCTCCAAGTGTACTTCAGGTAACTGCATAAACCCTCCAAGTGTACTCAGGTAACATGCATAAACCTCCAAGTGTACTTTAGGTAACATGCATAAACCCCTCCAAGTGTACTCCAGGTAACATGCATAAACCCCTCCAAGTGTACTCTAGGTAACATGCATAAACCCCTCCAAGTGTACTTCAGGTAACGTGCATAAACACCTCCAAGTGTACTTCAGGTAACGTGCATAAACACCTCCAAGTGTACTTCAGGTAACGTGCATAAACCCCTCCAAGTGTACTTCAGGTAACATGCATAAACCCCTCCAAGTGTACTTCAGGTAACGTGCATAAACACCTCCAAGTGTACTTCAGGTAACGTGCATAAACCCCTCCAAGTGTATTTCAGGTAACGTGCATAAACCCCTCCAAGTGTACTCCAGGTAACATGCATAAACCCCTCCAAGTGTACTCCAGGTAACATGCTTCAGGTAACGTGAATAAACCCCTCCAAGTGTACTTCAGGTAACGTGCATAAACCCCCTCCAAGTGTACTTCAGGTAACGTGCATAAACCCCCTCCAAGTGTACTTCAGGTAACGTGCATAAACCCCCTCCAAGTGTACTCCAGGTAACGTGCATAAACCCCTTCCAAGTGTACTCCAGGTAACGTGCATAAACCCCCTTCCAAGTGTACTCCAGGTAACGTGCATAAACCCCCGCCAAGTGTACTCCAGGTAACATGCATAAACCCCCGCCAAGTGTACTCCAGGTAACGTGCATAAACCCCTCCATGTGTACTCCAGGTAACGTGCATAAACCCCCTCCAAGTGTACTCCAGGTAACGTGCATAAACCCCTCAATGTGTACTCCAGGTAACGTGCATAAACCCCCTCCAAGTGTACTCCAGGTAACGTGCATAAACCCCTTCCAAGTGTACTCCAGGTAACGTGCATAAACCCCTTCCAAGTGTACTACAGGTAAGGTGCATAAACCCCCTCCAAGTGTACTTCAGGTAACGTGCATAAACCACCTCCAAGTGTACTCCAGGTAACGTGCATAAACCCCTTCCAAGTGTACTCCAGGTAACCTGCATAAACCCCTTCCAAGTGTACTCCAGGTAAGGTGCATAAACCCCCTCCAAGTGAACTCCAGGTAACGTGCATAAACCCCCTCCAAGTGTACTCCAGGTAACGTGCATAAACCCCTTCCAAGTGTACTGCAGGTAACGTGCATAAACCCCTTCCAAGTGTACTCCAGGTAACGTGCATAAACCCCCTCCAAGTTTACTCCAGGTAACGTGCATAAACCCCCTCCAAGTGTACTCCAGGTAACGTGCATAAACTCCCTCCAAGTGTACTCCAGGTAACGTGCATAAACCCCCTCCAAGTGTACTCCAGGTAACGTGCATAAACACCTTCCAAGTGTACTCCAGGTAACGTGCATAAACTCCTCCAAGTGTACTCCAGGTAACGTGCATAAACCCCCTCCAAGTGTACTTCAGGTAACGTGCATAAATCCCCTCCAAGTGTACTTCAGGTAACGTGCATAAACCCCCTCCAAGTGTACTTCAGGTAACGTGCATAAATCCCCTCCAAGTGTACTTCAGGCAACGTGCATAAACCCCGTCCAAGTGTACCCCAGGTAACGTGCATAAACCCCCTCCAAGTGTACTCCAGGTAACGTGCATAAATCCCCTCCAAGTGTGCTCCAGGTAACGTGCATAAACCTTCTCCAAGTGTACTCCAGGTAACGTGCATAAACCCAAAATGTACTCCAGGTAACGTGCATAAACCCCTCCAAGTGTACTCCAGGTAACGTGCATAAACCCCTCCAAGTGTACTCAAGGAAACGTGCATAAACCCTCTCCAAGTATACTCCAGGTAACGTGCATAAACCCAAAATGTACTCCAGGTAACGTGCATAAACCCCTCCAAGTGTACTCCAGGTAACGCGCATAAACCCCCTCCAAGTGTACTCCAGGTAACGTGCATAAACCCCCTCCAAGTGTACTCCAGATAACGTGCATAAACCCCCTCCAAGTGTACTCCAGGTAACATGCATAAACCCCCTCCAAGTGTACTCCAGGTAACATGCAAAAAATCTCTCCAAGTGTACTCCAGGTAACATGCATAAACCCCCTCCAAGTGTACTTCAGGTAACATGCATAAACCCCCTCCAAGTGTACTCCAGGTAACGTGCATAAACCCCCTCCAAGTGTACTCCAACCATAAACCACCCAGTGACACGGGAAGTATGATGACAACCATCATACTTAAAGTTGTCGGTTTAGAAAACGGAAAACTTGAAGAATGAGACACTTGGGCAATATTTGGGAATCTTTATTTCGGAAACGTTTTGCCCGCCAATTGCTTCTTCAGTCGAGTACGTCTTCCACCGTTCTTTGTATTGGGCTGAAGGAACCAATGGCTGGCGATATATTTCCACAATAGGGATTTCCAAAAGTGTAGAAACTTTTCCTTCAATTGCTTAAATCTCTAATTACAGCATGTAATGGGCTATTTGTAGAAGAATGTCTGTATTTTCCCCTCACCCTTCTTCTAAGCAGACATTCTGGCCGTGTCTGGCTCAGACGCTCTCTGGCTTTGGCAAGTGCATCTTCAGGAAACTCTCACGGCTTGGAAAATGTAATGTCACCTTTACTGCTGCCTCCAGGTCCTCGAGTTCACCGAATTCTTTTAATCCTTAGAAAGAAGTACAGTAGCGATTCCTCAGGGGCTGGCGTATAAGATGAGGTCCACATCAAGTACCGGTATTAGAGGAAGGCCTACAGTGTGTACTGTTGTGGGGCTGTCCCTTCTCATATTTCTGCTCACATTGGGGTCCAGGGGTGCTCATTGATACCTTTTTTCTTCGTGAACCTCAAAGCTGGGTGGACAGCGTTTGTCCAATAGTGTTGTTTATCCTCCCAGGATGCAGATATTATCGATGTACCTGGCACAGAACAGTCGTTGTTCCTCTCTTCTTCTGGTATGCTCTTCCGCTGAACTGCAGAATCGTGTCCTTCATTACATGTAGCAACCCTTTCCTGATGAATAAGTAAGTAAGTAAGTAAGTTTATTCAGGTATACACAAATACAGTTACATAGATTATCATACATAGCAGCATATGTGTAGAAAACCTAGGATAACCCAAAAAGTCAGACAGAGTGACTTATTTCCATTGGGGTCCATACTTATTTCCATGAAGCCGAGGCGAAGCAGTGTAACTCCTACGTCCTGCAGTGGGCTGACTATTTTTAAGTTTTTCTTGAATGCTGGTACCACCTCTGCTGCCTCTTCCTGCAGGACTCACGAATAAACACAGTTTTGTCCAGGGAGACAAAGTTTTCTAAAAACGAAGCTTGTTGATCTTTCTCAGCTTCTTCATCTTGAGTTCGTATTGTCTTTAGGTCTCTTGGGCAGGATCGCACTAGAGGCATCAGTAAGGTTTTAAGTAACTTGTCCACTCGTCTAGTAAAACTTTTTAATTCCTGAGGACCCACAAACCATAACAGACAGTATTTCACTGTTACTAAGACAGTCTGACTGTTTAACGAGTCTCAAATAGTGATGATCTGACTAAGATTTTTCTAGTGAGCACAGGGAGTCAACATTTCCTGCTTGCACAGAATCTTTTATCATATTTATCATATATTTCACTTATTTTCATGTTAAAATTGTTCATTTTATTGATGAGAGGACAACCTAATTTAAACCAAACCTAACCTCCCGTAATCGAACCTAATCTAACTTAAACTAACCTAATCTAGCTTAACCTAATCTAACCTAACCTAATCTAACCTAACCTAATCTAACCTAACCTAATCTAACCTAACCTTGATCTAACCTAACCTAATCTAACCTAACCTAATCTAACCTAACCTAACCTTTATCTAACCTAACCTAATCTAACCTAACCTAACTTTTATCTAACCTAACCTAATCTAACCTAACCTAATCTAACCTAATATAATCTAACCTAACCTAATCTAACCTAACCTAATCTAACCTAACCTAATCTAACCTAACCTAATCTAATCTAACCTAACCTAATCTAACCTAATCTAAATAATGTAAATCGGGATCTCTGCTGAAACCGAATGTGAGAAATACGCACTGAATATGCGTTCATTTTCATGTTAAATGTTCTGTGGACCTTCGTAGATCAGTTAGCTACGTATCTGGATGCAAATTTCTCCTCTCTGCGCCCGATCTGCTGTAAAAGAACTCCATTACCTGCTCATTACTCTGTGCCAGTCACTTCTTCCAATGCCGTTACTCCATTTTCTAGGGTTACGTATGTCTGTTGGTATACACATATTTCTGCCTTACTTTCTCTTAGTTCTTTGTTTTCCAAAAAAAACTAATGTTGCTCCCTTGCCATTTTTATTTACTGTGTTGTTGCGGTTTCACAGTGAATCTAGGACCTCCCTCTCTGAGTGAAGTTCGGCTTTCCTCTCATTCAGTCACTCTTCGTCATTATCGTTTGTTCTTGCCAATATACTTTACACTTAGGCTGGACATAGCATCAGCTAGTGGTAGTATTACCCTCCTCTGTTACCCTCCACCTCTGAAAACTCTATGTTTACTAAGTCCCAGAGTTCTCCAAATAACGGGGCGATATTTGCACTCTTTGTCCTTTCGTGTCGCCCAGAGACAAATGAGAACCTATTTCCTAGAATCACTCTCTCACCTGGGAACAGCTGCACCTCGGATATTACATACAACTCTCCATCCTTGCAATGGGCCTCTTACTCCTTTTTCTGTTATTAGACTTATTTCACAATATATGGAAAGCTCATACACACCCATTTCTCTTTCTCTCTCTCTCTCTCTCTCTCTCTCTCTCTCTCTCTCTCTCTCTCTCTCTCTCTCTCTCTCTCTCTCTCTCTCTCTCTCTCTCTCTCTCTTTTCTCTCTCTCTTCTCTCTCTCTCTCTCTCTCTCTCTCTCTCTCCTCTCTCTCTCTCCTCTCTCTCTCTCTCTCTCTCTCTCTCTATAGTAACTATCGACTCCTAGAAAACACTAAACATAAATTAATCATCCCTTAAATAATACCATTCAAGAAAAAATAACTTTAACCAACATTATTTTCTCTTCTCCGGAAAATCAGACAATTGTTTCTCATGGAAACATAAGATACCAGGAACTAGTGAGAAACTATGTGCATATCACATTTCTTACCAAGACTGTGTCCTTCTTTACATAGAGAAGATATGGCATCAACTTTCAACCAGATATCTGGATAAAACAAAGCCTGTGAAATTTGGCCAGGAGAACTCTGGTTAGTTCTAGCAAACTTTGGAAAAACTGAGACAAAGCCGAAATATTACATAAAATATATGTTACGTAAAAGAGAAAAGCAATTGATGATGCCCTAATTGAAATGAAAACAATTTTCAACACCTGAAAAGAAAAAAAGTTTTTTGATGGGATTTCAAAATTCGCCATCAAGAGATGCACTCCATCTGCAGATTTTATATTTTTACAGCCTGACCAAACACCAGTGACTTAACAGCTCGTAATTAGAGAACCACACACACACACACACACACACACAGTGAAGACAGAAAGGACTCCGGGAAGTCAGAATGATGGGGAGGGGTACACCAACAAGGGACACACCAACAAGTGCTGGATGAGATACACAACCGAGGAGGTGAAGAAGCTGGTGAGTGACCTTAATACCTCAAAGACGGTGGGACCTGACAATATCTCTCCGCGGGTTCTTAGAAAGGGGGGAAGAGACGCTGTGTGTGCCACTAACAAGAATTTTTAACACATCCATTGAAACTGGGCAAATACCTGTGGTATGGAAGATGGCAAATGTAGTCCCCATTTTTAAGAAAGGAGACACACACGAGGCACTAAACTACAGAACAGTGTCACTGACGTGTATAGTGTGCAAAGTCATAGAGATCATCAGGAGGAGAGTGGGAGGAGCACCTAGAACGGAACAAGCTTATAAACGACAACCAGCACAGATTCAGGGAATTATATTCCTGTCACAAACCTACTGGAGTTTTATGACAAGGTAACGGAAGTAAGACACGAGAGAGAGGGGTGGGTAGATTGCATTTTCTTGGACTGCAAGGTCTTCGACACAGTTCCTCACAAGATAGTGCAAAAGCTAGAGGATCAGGCACGCATAACAGGAAGGGCACTGCAATGAATCAGAGAATACCTGACAGGGAGGCAACAACGAGTCATGGTACGTGACGTGGTGTCAGAGTGGGCGCCTGTGACGAGCGGGGTCCCACAGGGATCAGTCCTAGGACCAGTGCTATTTTTGGTATATGCGAATGACATAACGGTAGGGATAGACTCTAAAGTCTCTCTGTTTGCAGATGATGTGAAATTAATAAGAATTAAATCGGATGAGGATGAGGCAGGACTACAAGGAGACCTGGACAGGCTGCAAGCTTGGTCCAGCAACTGGTTCCTCGAATTTAACCCCGCCAAATGCAAAGTCATGAAGATCGGGGAAGGCAAAGAAGACCGCAGACAGAGTATAGTCTAGGTGGCCAAAGACTACAAACCTCACTCAAAGAAAAGGATCCTGGGGTGAATATAATACCGAGCACATCTGAGGCGCACATCAACCAGATAACTGCATATGGGCGCCTGACAAACCTGAGAATAGCGTTCCTATACCTCAGTAAGGAATTGTTCAAGACTCTGTACACCGTGTACGTCAGGCCCATATTTGAGTATGAAGCATCAGTTTGGAACCCACACCTGGTCAAGCACATCAAGATATTAGAGAAAGTTCAAAGGATTGCAACAAGACTAGTTCCAGAGCTAAGGGAAATGTTCTACGAAGAAAGGTTAATGGAAATTGGCCTGACGACACTGGAAGACAGGAGGGTTATGGGAGACATGTTAACGACATACAAAATACTGCAAGGAATTGACAAGGTGGACAGAGACAGGATGTTCCAGAGATGGGACACAGAAACAAGGGGTTACAATTGGAAATTGCTGACTCAGATGAGTCAAATATCATCTTTATTTTTACAAGTACACGTACAAGGTATACAGGCCTAGCTGACATCAATGACATACTACTATACAGAAAGCCACTTGTTATGCTGAGCATTTCGGGCAAATTAGGTCAGTTTTGTCCCAGGATGCGACCCACACCAGTCCACTAACACCCAGGTACCCATTTTATACCGATGGGTGAACACGGACAGGGACAGCAGGTGTCTTAAGGAAACACGTCCCTAATGTTTTCCAGCCGTACCGGAGATTCGAACTAGGGACCTCAGTGTGTGAGCTGAGTGCGCTAGCGATCGAGCTACGGGACACCCACCCACGGGACACCCACCCACGGGACACCCACCCACGGGACACCCACTCACGGGACACCCACCCACGGGACACCCACCCACGGGACACCCACTCACGGGACACCCACCCACGGGACACCCACCCACGGGACACCCACTCACGGGCACCCACCCACGGGACACCCACTCACGGGACACCCACCCACGGGACACCCACCCACGGGACACCCACCCATCCAAAAGGATGTTAAGAAGTATTTCTTTAGTCAGAGTTGTCAGGAAGTGGAATAGTCTGGCAAGTGACGTAGTGGAGGCAGGAACTATACATAGTTTTAAGACGAGGTTTAATTAATAAAGCCCATGGAGCAGGGAGAGATAACCTAGTAGCGATCAGTGAAGAGGCGGAGCTAAGAGCTATGAATCGACCCCTGCAACCATAAATAGGCGAGTACACTCTCACAAAAAAGCTAGAGGAACAGGCAGGAATAACAGGAAAGGCATTGCAGTGGATCAGAGAATACCTGACAGGGAGGAAACAACAAGTGATGATACGTGACGAGGTGTCAGAGTGGGTGCCTGTGACGAGCGGGGTTCCACAAGGGTTAGTACTAGGGCCTGTGCTGTACGATCTAGGCAGCACCACAGTTGCTCTGGGTGGCCAGCTGTAATCAATCAGCGCATTAGTAAAAGACCAACTTCCTGATAGTATACAAATGAGAGGCTTGAAGGATGCTGTTGCTACATAAAAAGAAGCCAAGGTAGGACTTGCCGACCTTGACTGACAAGGTTGGGATAATAGACCTATTAATTGGCTGTGACCACTACAGCAAATTTGTGGAAATGACAATAGTGAATGACATCTCCCTGCTGAGCACAGCTGGCGGTCATGATATTTGAGTCTCTTCCCATGGGTGAGGAAAGTGACTGCGAAGACAGTGACACTGTCTAAAGTGTCCCAGTGATGGGAATTACTGACCACCACTGTCCTGACACTACAGAGCACCCAGCTGAACAGTACGGTGTCGGGTTACTGCCTGAGGGTGACCGACCACCACAGAAATCCCACCTCATTCCAGCAGACGCAAGTCTGCTTGAACGCAACTGTAGTGCCTGAGTTACCTATTGATATGTCTAAGTACTGCTCATTAGACAAACTCTTGACATTCACCTCTCATTTCTCCACATTCCTACCAGTACAGGGAGAGTCCTTGGAACTAAAGAAATACTGGGTAAGGCAAGTACAACGAGGAGACTCCTCAGCTGACTATGACTTCCTGAAAGAAACCGGACTTAGTCCAAACACTTGGACTCTACCTAGACTCAGTGTGGAAATTTATTTGGTCTAAGGTTACGTCTTTTTCGGGTGTCCCAGAGGGATCAGTGAACAGCAAATAGGCGTGTGCAAAGGTCAATGTGACATAATCATTTAAGACCAGAAAAAGAGAAATATAAGTGATCACAGAAGGGAAAACAATAGTAAATAGTGCCAGGGAAAGAGTGCCGGGTAGAAGGAACGGTTGAGAACTAAGCCTAATCGAGTTGCCACACAGTGCCTAGTGGTGGTTATAACGATTATCGATACCCAAGAAAGAGGGATAAGAGACAAGGACAGGAGTGCTTGATCACGGTATTTGAATACAGTGAGCAAAATAGATAAGAAATTACGGAGAAACAAGGAACCAGGAGTGGACCATTGAGAGGAAACTTGGTGCAGCAAGGAAGCAGAACCAGCAGTAACGTACAAAATCCTAATTGTGGTTTGCATGAGACATTGGCCCTGCTAAGCTGTCAACTGGGGGGTTAAATCCCTGCTCTGGAAAGCTAACTATCATTCATTAGTACGTAACTCATAGCTAGGGTGGCAAACTAGGGAAGGAAACAACAGGTGGTGGCAAGAGCGCGCAGGCGCAGACAGCCAACTGTATTCAAAGATAGTATCTTAGTAGCCAACTGTAAAGTGGCAATATAACCTTTAGTTTTCTTGTATTGATATTGGTATTATAAATGGTATTAGTATAAGTATTAGTAATAGCATATCAGTATAATAGTAGAAGCGAGAAGTAGTTTTTCCTAGGGAGACAGGCACAGGTATGCGAGAGTGCGCATGCGCATACACACACATAACACACACACTCGGTGAGCACACACACACACACACACACACACACACTGTGGTCTAGTGGTAAAGCTCTCGCTTCACGCACGGAGGGCCCGGGTTCTATTCCCGACGGGGCGGAAACATTTCGAAGTGTTTCCTTACACACACACACTCACACACATACATACAACAGGCCTAGTGTCAAATCGACATGTGCCTAGGACAAAATGGTAACTAACTAACTAACACACCGGTGTGGTACACACACATAAACGAACAGAAGGGCTATTGAATCTGACCTTACCCCTCTCCCTCATACACCCATCCCCTCCCACTCTCTCTCTCTCTCTCTCTCTCCTACCTCTCTCCCCTCTCCTCTCTCTCTCTCTCTTCCATTATCTCTCCCTCTCCGCTCTCTCCCTGTCTCTCTCTCGCCTCTCAATCTCTCCCTCTCTCACCTCTCTCTCTCTCTCTCTCTCTCTCCTCTCTCTCGCCTCTCTCCCTCTCTCACCTCTCTCTCTCTTTCTCTCCTCTCTCTCGCCTCTCTCTCACTCGCTCCCTCTCTCACCTCTCTATCCTCTCTCTCCTCTCTCTCTCTCTCTCTCTCTCCTCTCTCTTGCCTCTCTCTCACTCTCTCCCTCTCTCACCTCTCTCTCTATTCTCTCTCGCCTCTCTCTCCCTCTCTCATCTCTCTCTCTCTCTCTCCTCTCTCGCCTCTCTCACTCTCTCTCTCACCTCTATCCATATCCTCTCTCACTCTCTCCCTTTCTCATCTCTCTCTCTCTCCTCTCTCTCGCCTCTCTCTCACTCTCTCCCTCTCTCACCTCTCTCTCTATCCTCTCTCTCACTCTTTCCCTCTCTCACCTCTCTCTCTTGCCTCTCACTCTCTCTCTCTCTTGCCTCTCATTCTCTCCCTCTCTCTCATCTCTCTCTCTCCTCTCTCTCTCGCCTCTCTCACTCTCTCCCTCTCTCACCTCTCTCTCTCTATCCTCTCTCTCACTCTCTCCTTCTCTCACCTCTCTCTCTATCCTCTCACTCTCTCTCGTGCCTCTCATTCTCCCTCTCTCACCTCTCTCTCTATCCTCTCTCGCCTCTCTTTCTCTCTCTCTCTCTCTCTCTCTCTCTTCTCTCTCTCTCTCTCTCTCTCTCTCTCTCTCTCTCTCTCCTCTCTCTTGCCTCTCTCTCACTCTCTCCCTCTCTCACCTCTCTCTCTATCCTCTCTCCTCTATCTCCATCTCTCATCTCTCTCTCTCTCTCTCTCTCTCTCTCTCTCTCTCTCTCTCTCTCTCTCTCTCTCTCTCTCTCTCTCTCTCTCTCTCTCTCTCTCTCTCTATCTCTCTCTCTCCTCTCTCGCCTCTCTCACTCTCTCTCACCTTTCTCCCTATCCTCTCTCACTCTCTCCCTCTCTCATCTCTCTCTCTTTCTCCTCTCTCTCGCCTCTCTCACTCTCTCCCTCTCTCACCTCTCTCTCTATCCTCTCTCTCACTCTCTCTTTCTCACCTCTCTCTCTTGCCTCTCACTCTCTCTCTCTTGCCTCTCATTCTCTCCCTCTCTCACCTCTCTCTCTCATCTCTCCCTCTCTCTCTCCTCTCCTCTCTCACCTCTCTCCTCCTCTCTTTTCTCTCTCTCCTCCTCTCTCTCTCTCTCTCTCTCTCTCTCTCTCTCTCTCTCTCTCTCTCTCTCCTCTCTCTCCTCTCGCCTCTCTCTCCCTCTCCCTCTCTATCTATCCTCTCTCACCTCTCTCTCGCCTCTCACTCTCCCTCTCTCACCTCTCTCTCTCATCTCTCTCTCCCCTTTCACTCTCTCCCCTCTGGTACCTCGCTCTCTCCTCTCCCTCTCTCGCCTCTCTCCTTCCTCTCTCTCTCGCCTTCCTCTCTCTCCCTCCTTCCTCTCTACCTCTCATCTCTCATCTCTCGCTCCCCTCTATCTCCCCTATCTCGCTTTCTCCTCACCCCTCTCTCTCCCCTCTCCCTCCCCCTCTAGTGTACTCACCTCCCATCCACCTCCCCCACCACCCCCAGGTTACTTCTACCACCTCTCTCCCCCTCAATCCCAGCACCCCAGGGCACTGCTACCACCCCTCTCTTCCTCCTCCCACCCCTGTGCGTAACCCTAATCCCCTTCTCCCCATCCCCCCCTCTCTCCATACACCTCTGGTGATTCTCCCTCTCTTCCTGTCTCTCTCTCTCCTTCCTCTCACTCCCTCCTTCCTGTCTCTCTCTCTCCTTCCTCTCACTCCCTCCTTCCCCCTCTCTCTCCCTCCCTCTCCTCCTCTCTCTCTCTCTCCTCCCCTCTTTCTACACCTCTCTCCCCTCTCCTCTCCCTCCCCTCTCCCCCCTCTCTCTCTACTCTCTTCTCCTCTCCCCTCCCTCCCTCCTCTCTCTCTCCCTCCCCCTCTCCCTCTCTCTCTCTCTCCCTCTCTCCCACCCTCCCCCTCTCCCCCTCCCTCTCCCTCTCAGGTCTCCCTCCTTCGAAAATCTCCTCCCTCCTCTGACCCTCTCTCCCTCTCTCTCTATCCACTCTCTTCTGCCTCTCGATACCACTCCTCTCTCTCTCTACCCTCTCTCTACCTCTCTGTCTCTCTCTCCTCTATGATCTCTCTGCCTCTCTCTCTCTCTACCTCTATGTCTGTCTCTCTCTACCTCTATCTCTCTGTCTCTCCCTCTCCCTAAATCTCTCCCTCTCTCTTCCCCTCCCTCCCATTATCCCTCCCTCTCTCCTCTTCCCTCTCCCCTCTCTCTTGCTCCCCCTTCCTTTTCCGCTTGATCTGCCCCCTACCACACTACCTCCAAACAAATTCCCCCCTCTCTCTCTCCTTCTCCCTCTATCCCTTAATTGAGTACCCTGCCCTACAACCCCTCCTCTCTATCCCTCTCCTCTCCCCCCCCTTCTGACACTCTCACTACATCCATAAGAGCACATCGTGGGAATATGGGCGGTTCAGGGAGAAGGATGCCAACAAGAGGTACGATGGTCGCTTCGGGGAGGCCACAGTGGGAGGAGGAACTCAATAAAAGGGAGAAGGAATGGGAGAGGAAGATATTGATGATCAGCGAGGGAATGGAGAGGAGGATCGCTGAGGAGAGCAGAAAATGGGAAATGCAAGTCAAAAACGCAGAAGACAAGATCCAGATCTTAGAAGTGAAGCTGCAGAGCCTGATGCAGAGTAGAGATGCAAGTACCTGTTCAGAATCGGTGCTTGGAGTGTGTGCATCAGACACAGCCAAAGCGAATGTGGAGAAAAGAGAAGAGCTCTTGAATGCTCAGGCACTGCCAGACATAAGTGTGGCCCGAAACAAGAGGAGCAGGATACCAACACCTGTCAAAGGGATTGAGGAGAAAAAAGAACTCTTGTATGCACAGGCACTGTCAGACACACGTGGGGCATCTGACACAGTCATAGGGAATGCTGAGAAAAAAGAACTCTTGTATGCTCAGGCACTGTCAGACACACGTGGGGCCCGATACAAGATGAGTAGGATACTAACACCACATGAGAAGGATATAGATAAAGCAACCAGGGACAAGAAGGGCTCCACAGAAGCAAAGCATGAGGGCACAGTAACAACACATGAGAGGGTAGTCAAAGCCACAGAGACCCCAACAATATACAGCAGTGGACAGGGGCAAATGAGTAGGCCAGACACACAGAGGAACACAGGGGCTATAACCATGGCAGAACCGGAAGATGCTAATGCATCTCTGATGAGGCAAAGGGAGACACAGTGGGAGGAGGAAAGGGAGAAGTCGATCTTTATCTACGTCCTTAAGGAAGTCGAAGGGGTCACCCATGACAGAAGGAAACAGGAGGAGAAGGAAAGGATTATAGGTATTATGCTAGCAACAGGGGGAGACACGTCCCAGGTGACAAATTTTCGGGTGGTACACAAGGGGAAGAAATCGGCCCCTCAAAGTAATCTTCAATGCAGAATCAGCCCATACCATGATCCTGCAAGAGAAAGCACGGCTGAGAGCGACTCAGGAGTACCACGATGTATACCTAGATCGGGACAGAACGCAGGAAGAAAGAGAGGCCCAAAAGGAGAGGATAAGAAAGTGAAGGGAGGAGAGAGAGGAGGAGACAGCAAGGTACAGGGGGCACCAGGCTCAAGCAGAAGGACACCCACACCCACCGGAAGCACTCACATAGGGCCTCAAACCACAGCAACCCAACAGCAACCATATAGTTTAACATCGCACACACACATCATTTCCCCTGTCCCCACCCCAGCAACCCAAAACCCATCATTACCACTACCCCACTCCATCACAAACCCCACCCAATCAGCCCACACTCCAACTATACAACCCCCCACCCATGCAACAACCCTCTATGGGAACCCTGAACACACCCCCCCCCCATCCCGCCAAGACCCCCCCAGGGCCACAGTATTGGAAACGAGGCTGAAGGTTTGGTATACAAATGCAGATGGAATCATGAATAAGTATGAAGATTGGAATGAAAGAATAGGTGAAATGTCCCCAGACATCATAGCAGTCACAGAAACTAAACTAAATGAGGCAATATCAGATGCAATCTTCCCACAAGGATATGAGATCCTGAGGAAAGATAGAAGGAGCAGGGGGGAAGG
Organism: Cherax destructor; assembly: GCA_009830355.1. Classification (NCBI taxonomy): domain Eukaryota; kingdom Metazoa; phylum Arthropoda; class Malacostraca; order Decapoda; family Parastacidae; genus Cherax; species Cherax destructor. Next base: position 14,092 of record WNWK01013282.1, read on the forward strand.
AGGGGTCGCACTGCTCATAAGGAGTCATTGGAGATTTGAGGAAATGGCAGGAATGGAGGTGTGTAGAGAAAGGGACTTTATAGTAGGTACCATCCAGTCTGGGGAGCACAAGATAGTCATTGCAGTGATGTATAATCCACCACAGAACTGCAGGAGGCCAGGAGAGGAATATGACAAGAACAACAGAGCAGTGGTGGACACCCTGGTGGAGGTGGCAAGAAAAGCGCACATGAGCAGAGCGAAGTTACTGGTCATGGGCGATTTCAACCACAAAGAGATTGACTGGGAAAACCAAGAACCAAGTGGGGGTCCAGAAACTTGGAGAGCCAAGATGATGGACGTGGTACTGGAAAACCTGATGCACCAACATGTCAGGGACACGACCAGAGATAGAGGAGAGGACGAACCAGCAAGGTTGGACCTTGTATTCACCCTGAATAGCTCAGATATCGAGGACATAACACACGAGAGCCCCCTGGGAGCCAGCGACCATATGGTGCTGAGCTTTGAGTACACAGTTGAGCTACAGGTGGAGAGGGAAAACTGTGCTGAAAGAGACATACCAGATTATAAAAGAGGGGACTACACGGGTATGAGGAATTTCCTGCAGGAGGTTCTGTGGGAAAGGGAAATGGAAGGACAGTCAGTAAATGAAATGATGGAATATGTAGCGACAAAGTGCAAGGAGGCAGAGGAACGGTTTATACACAAAGGAAAAAGAATAAATGGGAAGACAAGAAAGAGCACCTGGTTTACCCAAAGATGCAGGGAGGCAAAGACTCAGAGTGCCAGAGAATGGAAAAGGTACAGAAGGCAAAGAACCCAAGCAAACAAGGAGATTAGTCGAAGAGCTAGAAACGAGTATGCACAGGTATGGAGGGAGGCCCAGAAACAGTACGAAAATGACATAGCATCGAAAGTCAAATCTGACCTGAAACTGATGTACAGCAACATCAGAAGGAAGACAAAAGTAAAGGACCAGGTGATAAGGCTGAGGAGGGAAGATAGGGAACTCACAAGTAATGATCAAGAGGTAAGTGAGGAGCTCAACTCGAGGTTTAGGGAAGTATTCACAGTGGAGGAAGGAAGGCAGTTGGGTAGACAGGACGGGGTGTGTCACCAACAAGGGATGTATCGAGTGCTGGAGGGCATACACACATCTGAGGGGGAGGTGAAGCAGTTACTCAGTGACCTTGATACCTCAAAGGCGATGGGTCCGGACAATATCTCCCCATGGGTCCTTCGGGAAGGAGCTGAGGTTCTGACTGTGCCACTTACCATAATTTTCAACACATCCCTTGAAACTGGGCAGCTACCTGAGATATGGAAAAAGGCCGACGTAGTCCCCATCTTTAAAAAAGGAGACAGAAAAAAGGCACTAAACTACAGACCGGTGTCACTTACGTGTATAGTGTGCAAAGTCTTGGAGAAAATCATCAGGAAAAGAATGGTGGAGCATCTGGAGCAGAACAGGATAATCAACGCCAGACAGCACGGATTCAGGGAAGGCAAATCCTGTGTAACAAACCTCCTGGAGTTCTATGATAAAGTAACAGAGGTAAGGCAAGAGAGAGAATGGTGGGTTGACTGCATTTTCCTGGACTGCAGGAAGGCCTTTGACACAGTTCCTCACATGAGATTAGTAAAGAAGATGGAAGACCAAGCGTGTATAACAGGAAGGGCTCTGGCATGGATCAGGGAATACCTCACAGGGAGACAACAACGGGTCATGGTGCGTGATGAGGTATCACAGTGGGCGCCTGTGACGAGCAGTGTACCGCAGGGGTCAGTCCTAGGACCAGTGCTATTCTTGCTATATGTGAATGATATGACGGACGGGATAGACTCAGGAGTGTCTCTTTTCGCAGATGATGTGAAATTAATGAGGAGAATCACATCGGATGAAGACCAAGCAGGACTTCAAAGAGACCTGGACAAGCTTGACATCTGGTCTAGCAACTGGCTTCTCGAATTTAACCCCACCAAATGCAAAGTCATGAAGATCGGAGAAGGGCAAAGAAGACCGCTGACAGAGTACAGGCTAGGTGGACAAAGGCTACAAACCTCATCAAAGGAGAAAGACCTTGGGGTGAGTATAATGCCAAGCACGTCTCCGGAAACACACATCAACCAGATAACCGCGGCAGCATATGGACGACTGGCAAACCTAAGATTAGCGTTCCGTTACCTTAAAAAAGAATCGTTCAAGACACTGTACACCGTGTACGTCAGGCCCATACTAGAGTATGCAGCTCCAGTCTGGAACCCACACCTGGTCAAGCATGTCAAGAAATTAGAGAAAGTGCAAAGGTTTGCGACAAGGCTAGTTCCACAACTCAGGGGACTGCCCTATGAAGAAAGGTTGAGGGAAATAGGACTGACAACACTAGAGGACAGAAGGGTTCGAGGAGACATGATAACGACATACAAAATACTGCGGGGAATCGACAAGATAGATAGTGACAGGATGTTCCAGAGAGGGAACACAGAAACAAGGGGACACAACTGGAAGCTGAAGACTCAGATGAGTCAAAGGGATGTTAGGAAGCAATTCTTCAGCCATAGAGTAGTTAGGAAGTGGAATAGTCTAGCGAACGATATAGTGGAGGCGGGAACCATACATAGTTTTAAGACAAGGTATGATGAAGCTCATGGAGCAGGGAGAGCAGAGACCCAGTAGCGGACAGTGCAGAGGCGGGGCCAGGAGCTGAGTCTCGACCCCTGCAACCACAATTAGGTGAGCACACACACATACACACAAATCCTAGTTGGCAGAGGCAGTAAGTGTACGTATTGATATATTTACCCTTTAAGGAAGGTTTAGGTAGGTTTATACAGTTAGTAACTAATATTAGAATTAGTGAGATAACCTTAGATATTAACAATGTAGCCTTAGACCTTTGTGTAAACTAATATTAGGTTATATTAGATAAGGTGAGCTAGGAACCCCCATGCCTGAATGGAGACTAGATCAGGTCATACAGACGTTAGTTCTTCATTCTAAGACTAGACACCATTGAGACAACAGGTGCCGTGAACAGCAGCCCTGTGCCCCCACATGTCTACATATACTTGGCCTGTGGAATACAAAGTCATAGAGGCTTCCCGAAGTACCGTGGACCTTCGTCTCTTTCCAGGCCTCCCCGCAGTAAGACAATACCTTTCATTTCACTCAGTATTAGTTGACCAACATTCTGGGAAACGTGAGTGAGGTGATCTGTGGGTCTTCTTTAGACGGACGCCCGAAGACCTGTACGTACGGGCGTCTCCTCTTAAGTATTAGTCTAGAAGCTAGTGTTACTTACTGCATAGATATTGCTTCGGGAATACCCATTACCGGGGATCTCTGAGGTGCAGTCAGGGATATTAATACTATCTGAATGCTTGCAGAATAAGTCCTTCACTGCACTTGGTGTCCTGAAAGTGAGGGACCAGAGGACTAAGTTGCTGGGGTGGAGTCTGGGGATGTCAGGAGGTATATTCTCCACCACCAAGTGAGTTAGTCCTTCATCCGTGCATATAGTTAGGAATTTCTTGAAAGATCTGTTGCATATGGAAATGTATCATATAAGCCACTAGTGAGACTGGGACGACTAATTTCAGGGTATCTGTCAACAATGCTTGCTAGGGTAAACATCTCACAAGAGGGCAGTCCCCATACAAATTTTCATACTCAGAAAACATACTGAGGTGCCGAGGAATACAGAATTAGGTACAATACATCCTATATTAGCAACTACATACCACTGGCTGACGCCCTCCGACGAGTGTCACGCGGTGGAGTCTCTGACACTACACAAAATACGCCAGTCCTACTGGATACCTCAGGAAACCCAGAATGTCAAAATACAACTGAAGGGCTGTTTACCATGTGGGCGTTTTCGCGGACGTCCTGGGCATAACCTTGACCGACTGCCTCACTCACCCACACACAGGAGGCATATCAGCTCCTTTGAAGCATCCCAAGTAAATTTCCCTACATCATGTGAGAAGCGTTGCTTTGTGACCAAGGCCACTGGTACAGTGTGTGCCAGTACCACTGACAGTTTATTGCCACTTATATTGAACTGTCCACAGAGAACTATGTCCCTGACAGAGGCGCCAGCAATCACCTTGCAATATTGCAAGGCTGTCAATGTAACTCAGCAACATATCAAGGGCACTATTGACCATGACCTTGTTGGATCAGGTCAAACCTACGTTCCGCCCCCCAGTGTGGGAAATCAGGGAAGCTAACTGATTTCCCCCATCTGTTAAGGGATAAGAGGAAGGTGAGGTTGAGGTAGGCCTAACACGTTGATTGAGAGTAGGCAGTGGCCCCACGTATGTCTACATCTGATGCTGAAACATTTCCTTATCCACTCTTAATTTATAAGATTAATTTAGTAATGAAGCCTCTATAGGTTAAAATTATTACTAATAAGTATTTAACCTAAGCTAGAGTTAGACATACAGTATTTAATTTAGTATCTACAATTACCTTTCACAACCTACACGTATTGACACCAGTGGGCACTTGTACTAGCTAACCACGAGTGCTCACTGGGTACCCACACGTCACGAATCCCCTTGTGAGGAGAAAGGTCGACGACCGAATCTCATCTAACCAAAACGATGTATTAACAGTCTACTTAATTAGGACGACTTATTCTACGCTAGACTAGTACAGTAAAGTATTCTAACCAGTGGCGTACCTAAGGTATGGCAGGTGCCCTGGGTGACACTTGAAGGGGAAAGACACTGAGAAGTTTATATTAAAGTCAGACAAGCCATCCTCAGATAGTGAAAAAGAAATTCAGATGTATGATCTGTTCTAGTCACGGTAGTGTGCCTTTTCGTTCTTTAGTAAGACCATTCTCCTGCGCAAACTAGAGAGGTAGTCTCGAACTTTGTGCAAAATCTGTGAAATTTAATGTTCCTATTAAAAGTGTCATTTCCTTAAATAACAAAAAAGGCACAATACCGTGACTGGAACAATACACACACAACCCGCACATATGTGCGGGTTGTGTGTGTATTGTCATTTCCTTATTTCAGAGCACTGTGAAAGAAGGCCATGAAACATTTCTTCACGAAGTAAGAAAGTGGAACTGAAGGACGAAAGAGACGAAAGTTGGAGGCGGAGGAAGTAAGCAAGTTCTTCATGCCCTTCTTTAAAAAGCCTGGAACAAGTTGTTCAACACGTTCCATGGAGTCGCCTGCACCTGCTACGAGTTTGTTAGGATCAGAAGGTGGATTAAGTACAGATGCGTCACGAGCCGAGGAGGAAGCCAAGTCAGATCCTGGCTTTGTGAAGACACAGGGAGTCACTTCAGCTAGACAATGACTCCAATATAGGAACTTTCCTTGGCTTACTCAAATTACTAGCCATGTTTGACCCTGTTTCGTGTGGAAATTAATCCTGGATCCACGTTTTATCTTTCACCAGGTGTCCAGAACGAATCCATCCACATGATGGCATCCACTGTTCGACAGAATTTACTGAGAAGCATTCGTAATGCTGAGTACTATGCCATCCTGTTTGCCGCGACTTCTGACCAGGCATACCCTGAACAGATGTCAGATGTAGTGAAAGTTGATTTTGAGAGGAAAACAGTCCGTGTTAGAGTCCTTCCTTAGTTTTATCCAGATAAGCCAGGATGATGCTTGAGAGCATGGTTGAAAACATCTTGAAAAAGCTAGAGAAGGATGAATTGGAGCTACAAGATTGTGGGTCACATTGCTATAACAACGCTGCTGTGATGGCTCCACACAGGTGTTCATCAAAGAATAAATGAGAAAAACAACCTGGCAGTGTTTGTGAATTGCGCCATTACTCAACTTGGTGTACATGGGTGTACACGCAGCCAAGCAGGATACAGGGATGGTCACGTTTTTTGGAACCATCGAAGCTCTCTACGCGTTCTTCTCTCGTTCAGCACAGCGCTGGGAAAACTCAATAACGCCGTGCCTGTGTTTGTTAAGTCTGAGTCCGAAACCAAGTGGAGTTCAAGGACAGAAGAAGTGAAGCCCATCAACAAGTACGTTGAGAAGATACTGCAAGTTCTCCAGAACATGAGAGAAAATGAAAACGAGACCAGTGAAACAAGAAGTGACGCAAAGAAGTTGTATAACGCATGTTGAGTTACGATTTTCTTATTTTCGTAGGATTCTGGAACAAAGTACTCATTCGCATTGACCGTATTCGAAAGAGGCTGCAGGATACTAGCATGAACTTCCACGATGCTGCGCTAGATTTAAAAGACCTCCGAGATCATTTTAATGAAAGAGAAGTGTTGGTGAGCGAGTCACTCGAAGAAGGACTCTGTCTCTGTCAAGAATGGAATATTTAAGTTGAAAGACGTCAGAGACGAAAGAAACAAATGGCTGATCAGAACTCAAGAGACGCTGACTTAGCAGCCAAAGAGGAAATGGAAAGTCATTAAGGGAACACTTGACCATCTTCACAGAGAAATAGATGAAAGGTTCGCTCGTTTGCAAGACACTGACGCCATGTTTGGGCTCCTTCTCCAGGTCAAGGTGCTGTGTTAGGGCACCAACAGTAATGACCAAACGAAGTGCGAAAATTTGTAAAACTCTGATGTTGATGGACAACAGCTATATGAAGAAATTTTGGATTGCAAAATGTTGCTATGAAGTCGGGCCAACATGAAAATATCAAGACCTGAAGAGCTTCTCGAATTTGTTGTTCAGTATGGAGATGAGAGCGTCTTCCAAAATCATCTCATTGCTCTTCAGATAAACTAATACCTTCGTATTTGAGGACCTCCATGATCTTGCTCTGCCCAGTGTAGAAAGATAAGATGATAAATTACACACATGTGCAACACTTGTGTGTCTTTACTGAGGAAACGTTTCGCCACACAGTGGCTTCATCAGTCCATACAAAGGAGAATGATGAAGAACAGCAGGAGTTTGAGGTAATCAGTCCCTCAGCCTGGAGTAGATGTAATTAGTCCATCAATCTTGAAAATAACACAGCATATGCAGGAAGAAGTGGCTTATATAATGTAGACAGGTGAGGTGAAGCAGTCGTAGACGATATCACAAATGTGGAAGTAGGTCATGCTGAAGGTTAGGCAAGTTCTCTGAACCAGTCATCTACAGGTTCACTCTGTTCCTCTGCTTAGTTAGAATTGCATTTGTATGGGGCTGAAAGCAATTTCAACATGTACGAACTTGGGCAAGCAAATAAAAATGGCTCAGCCACTGCACAAAGCTGGGGGTATTTAGCAACAGTATTTACAATGCCCCAATAGTCACTTCAGCTTTTATTTCTGAGCAATACTTTTGCTGTGGCTCTGGCTTTGGTTTGAGGTGAGAGAGTACGCTCAGTACCGGAAGTGAACAGGAATACTACACATCCTGTATATCCTTCCTGGGATAGGAGAGATGAGAGAGAGAGAAGGGAAGGGTGGAAGGTCACACATACACAACGCAAACCACATCCCCAGACATTTACTGACCCCCTTTTGACCCCCAGCCATTTATCGACCCTTTGATAGTCCCATCGACCCTAAGGGGTTTATATTAACCACTTTAGGGAACCCTGTAGGAAACTATCAAAATATTATCTGGGGAAAATCATTCTTGTTTAACGAAACTATTTCATTTACTGTATTTTTAAGTAATATACACGAAGACATCAAGACAGTATAAGTGATACATGTAAAGCTTCTGACAATATTCTTCAAAATACTTCAAAAATCATGCGTAGACGGGCAGTTGTTTAAAAAAAAAGCTTCAAAACTGTTTGGACTCTAGCGCAAATATTTATAAATAAAAATCTACATATCTGCTTTGTCCGTATATTTACCAACCGTTTTATTTAACTGTTTATATAACATTGGATACACCAAAAACAAGTAATTCTAGAGACAAAAATTAAACAATGATTTATACATGTTTATGTATTTGTAGCAGTTGAGGCGGCTCATGGGTGATGCTTAATTAATCCCTTGGGTTTTTCACCTCAGCCTAGTGGACCATAGAGATATGTTCTATGCATTTTCATTCGTGATGATATATTTTTTATTTATTACGAATTATTCTCTTCATTACAAAAAAAAAAAAAAAAACAGCAAAAACCATTCTTATGGAATTATCTGAAAGTCGCCCCTTACAAGAAAACCTTTGAAATACAGTTATGCAAATCTTTAGTATGCCAATTATTTTTTGTATCAAATCTAATATAGCAAATAGCCTTGCTAAAATTTACGTAAAATAAAATAACTTAATTTACATAACCTATCTAGGAATTTGCATAACTGTATTCCACTTGGTGGGAGGGGAAGAGCACCAAATTTCTGGCAACACAATACTGCAAATTTAAATATAAAGGTAAACTACTTAATAAACATCATGGACCTAACTAATAATATTTAGAATAGAAAGGGATGGTTATTAGTTAAGCAAGATGACAGCCTGTAGCTTGCTCACCTAAAGTCAAAGTTACCTTAATTCTTAAAGCAAGAAATGAAGTAATATTTGAGCATGCAGTATATATACCTATGAGGCAGGTACTTTTTGATGAATGTATACGTGAATAATACCAGGCAGGCAGTGCTCCTAGGCTGTGTGGATACCAGGCAGGCAGTGTTCCCAGGCTGTGTGGATATCAGGCAGGCAGTTCCCAGGCTGTGTGGATACCAGGCAGGCAGTGTTCCCAGGCTGTGTGGATACCAGGCAGGCAGTGTTCCCAGGCTGTGTGGATATCAGGCAGGCAGTTCCCAGGCTGTGTGGATACCAGGCAGGCAGTGCTCCCAGGCTGTGTGGATACCAGGCAGGCAGTGTTCCCAGGCTGTGTGGATATCAGGCAGGCAGTTCCCAGGCTGTGTGGATACCAGGCAGGCAGTGTTCCCAGGCTGTGTGGATATCAGGCAGGCAGTTCCCAGGCTGTGTGGATATCAGGCAGGCAGTGCTCTCAGACTGTGTGGATACCAGGCAGGCAGTGCTCCCAGGCTGTGTGGATACGTCATTACCCTTGACACCTTAGTCACATTCTGTTGGATTTATCGGTATCTGAGAATATTTAAAATTATTTTTGCTATTATTACTATTGCTATTGCTATTATTATTATTAGGTATACGTGGGAAAACACTAAACCTGTAAGGTTTATACAGCACCTGGGAGATGGGCCGTAATCAAATTTGATACCAGAAAGTGGTGCGAGCCCCGAATTTCTCAGATCAAAATCCCCTCATCGTGAAAACACTTTCCTATAAGAATTTTACACAATTTTCTTAACCATAACTAAGGTAAGATTTTACAGATAATCTGTCCAAGACCAAATTTATCAAAACCTGAGATTATGAAACTGATAGTATGAAACCCCATTACAAAAGCAGAGAATATTAGCAACTTTATGGAGTATACTAATCTTTTACTAAATACATAATTTTGCTTGTCAAAATTAGTAGAAAAATATAAAGACATTCTTGAATCAGGAAAATACTCTAATATTTACTAAATTATTATATAGCGTGGTGAGACTTTTCGCCAGCTTCAACTTTAAATTCATTCTCCGAGGTTTTGAGAGGATTCAGGGGCAAATAATGTTTAAAATCAAGGGCCTTCTACGCCATCCTCGTCTGCGTCATCGTCAGGATCGTCTGCTTTTTGCGCTCCCCTCCTTTTTTAGTGTTAAAATTAAAATTTGATTAATGGGGAGCAAAGCCTATCGCCAGGAAGGGATTAATGTAAGCTCACAGTATATATACGCTGAGAGAAATACACCTCTCGGTAAATGTAACTTGTATACAATTATGGAGAGGTTGTTTAGTTAATAAAAGTTTTAAACCTATTGACTACACAAGGGTCATTAACTGCACGTTAACTTTTTCACCACCAGACAAGAACACTTTAATCCCTAAAATAGAAGTCAAAGGAAATTGATTCTCTGCATACTTATGCTGAGAGAAATACACTCCTCCAGATATATATATATATATATATATATATATATATATATATATATATATATATATATATATATATAATATATATATAAAATTATATATATATATATATATATATATATATATATATATATATATATATATATATATATATATATATATATATATATATATGTCCTGTGTAAAATTAGAGGTTAGGTTTGGTAAGGCTCGTCACGAAACAGGACAAGTGTTTCCTGACGCGGATCTTTGTCAGATGATGACCCGCCGTTGGAGCTTTTGGTCATGTAACTGAGGCCTTCCGCTGGCTTACCGGTCCACCCCTTTAAAAATTATGGTCATAGTTATAACCATTAGTGAGAAAAAATAGAGAAAAACAGTTATAGTAGAACAAACCAAATTAGTCTCTGTTTAATCTAGTGGTAAACTTACGGATATATTGCTACGAATGAGAATAAATGTGAAGGCTCAACAAAAGCCAGTTCAATTATTTCTAACAACAACAAATATAAATTTCACATATCCATCAGCCCTTGACTGAAGCGTTTACAAAAACGCAGTGGATGGAACAAGCAAATATTTTCGTAGTTGCCCATGGTAGCTGCCTTCAATTAGATTACTGCGGCAAATCACTGACTGACATATTGCTGTTAGAGTTGATGTTTAGTGAGCTGAAGCGTGTAGGCGGTGAGGGTGTAGGTGTGAGTGTGGGTGTGTTACGTGTGTAAGTATGGATGCAGGTGTGTAGAGGTGTCAGAGGGTCGATGGGTGAAGGATGAACGCGTGGATGTAAGAGTGAGAAGGAAGTTAAGTAGGTGTGTGTGTGTGTGTGTGTACTCATCTAGTTGTGGTTGGAGGGGTCGAGTCATAGCTACTGGCCTCGCCTTTTCTATGGTCATTACTAGATCCACTTTCTCCTGGCTTCAACAGCCTTATCGTACCTCTTATTAAAGCACTTCCTGACACCTCTAAGGCTGAAGAAACGCTTCCTAACATCCCTGCGACTCATCTGAACTATTAACTTCCAGCTTTGCCCTCTTGTTCCTGTTTCCTATCTCTGAAACATTCTGTCCCTATTCATCCTGTCATTTCCTCTCACTATTTTGGACATAGTTATCGTATCTCCTCCGAGTCCTCCAGTGTCATCAGGATGAGTTTGCTTAACCTCTCCTCGTAGGTCATACTCCTCTGCTCCGGTACTTGTCTTGTTGCAAACTTTTGCATTTTCTCCAATTTCTTGATATGCTTGACCAGGTGTGGGGTTCCATACTGGTTCTGCATACTACAGTATGGAACCAACGTAAACGGTGTACAGTTTCGTGAATGACTCCTTACTTGCATATCGAAAAGCTAGGCTTAGATTTGCCAAACGCCCATATGCTGCAACACATTTGGTTGACGTTCGTTTCAGGGTATAATTCATCTCAAGGTCCTCCTTGAGTGAGGTTTGCTGTCTTTGCCCCTCGAGCCTATACTCGTCTGCAGGCTTCATAAGTTTGCCTTTGGTGGGTGTTAAATATCAGAAACCCTTTGTCCAGTTCCATTTGTAGCCTTTCCTAATCCTCGTCTGCTTGTATTCTCATTACTTTCATGTCTAATTATTCCTTCTGTCATGTCAACCATAATTTTTAAACTGATGGACCGGTAAGCCAGCGGAAGGCCTCGGTCAGATGACTAAAAGCTCCAACGGCGGGTCATCATCTAAGACCCGCGTCAGGAAACACTTGTCCTGTTTCCTGACAAACCGGCCTCGGACTGACCCTTGTGGAACCCCACTCGACACATGCACACATTCCGACACCTCATCAAGGGCTACCACTTGTTTCCTGTATGACAGATATGCCTTGATCCCTATCTGTCTATCTATCTATAATATATATATATATATATATATATATATATATATATATATATATATATATATATAGATGGGGTCCACCTCTGGTGTCAATTGTGGGACCCATTGCCTCGGAGAAGTGGATAAAAGACTTCAAGGAAGAATATTTAGATTTCTTTCTGAAGCCATTTGAATATTCCACTTCCCTACCACCCCATCTTTTTTTTTTTTTACAAACTTTATTTCCGTTTAAGTTTTGAGTTCTCTGGAACGAGAATTGCAATTACATCACTAATATATGTATATATATATATATATATATATATATATATATATATATATATATATATATATATATATATATATATATATATATATATATATATATATCACCTGCCCATGGAGACGTGACTTAAATATATATATATATATATATATATATATATATATATATATATATATATATATATATATATACATATATATATATATATACATTATATATATATATATATATATATATATATATATATATATATATATATATATATATATATATATATATATATATATATATATATATATATATATATATATATATACATATATTAGTGATGTAATTGCAATTCTCGTTCCAGAGAACTCAAAACTTAAACGGGCAATAGAACAAATTCCTATCTCCCACCGCACTACTGAGAGACATATTTCTTTAATTAGTTCTACAATCGTATGTTCACTGCAGAGTGATCTGAAAAGCTCAGCATCAGATGAATCTACAAACGTATAAGATATCCCTCACCTAGCTATACTTGTTCGCTATGTTACAAACGATGGAAATGTAAAAGAATTCTTAGACCTGATAAGCTTAAAGGAAATCACAAAAGGTATTGATATAAAAAAAATGCACTTAACAAAGCTTTATTAAATACTCAACTACTACATAAACTTGTTAGCATTGGAAAAGTCTGAGCACCAGCTATGGTAGGTCAAAATTCTGGACTAGTTGGGCAACTGACACATGATCTCAACTGTTCTGAATGTTTCTTTATCCACCTTAAACATTTAGTTAGCAAACACTTCAAGCTCAACAATGTCATGAATTGCTAAAACACACTGTGAATTTAGAAATTTTATTGAGGAGTTGGACCTTGAAGAAAAGCCCATCTTTTGATGGGCTATTTTTGAACTAATCATCGCTTTCATGAAATAAAATAAAATACAGACAGCTAGAAGATAGTGACTGGATACAGAATTTGATGTTCTTTACAGATGTAATGCGTCATATCCGGTATTTAAATCTGGCACTTCAAGGAAGGAACGAAGTTATTACACAACTTGCCCAAAGTTAAAGCCATGTTAAAGTTAAAGCTATGTTTTGAATTTCTTGTGAATCCTTCAGTGATTGATGTCATCAACGATGGATGTCTTGTTGTTGCACCTTCAGTGATTGATGTCATCAACGATGGATGTCCTGTTGTTGCACCTTCAGTGATTGATGTCATCAACGATGGATGTCTTGTTGTTGCACCTCCAGTGATTGATGTCATCAACGATGGATGTCTTGTTGTTGCACCTTCAGTGATTGATGTCATCAACGATGGATGTCTTGTTGTTGCACCTTCAGTGATTGATGTCATCAACGATGGATGTCTTGTTGTTGCACCTTCAGTGATTGATGTCATCAACGATGGATGTCTTGTTGTTGCACCTTCAGTGATTGATGTCATCAACGATGGATATCTTGTTGTTGCACCTTCAGTGACTGATGTCATCAACGATGGATGTCTTGTTGTTGAACCTTCAGTGATTGATGTCATCAACGATGGATGTCCTGTTGTTGCATCTTTTGCCTCGGATTTTGCTTCAATAAAAACACAGCTTATTGAGCTGCAAGAAGACGAGAGTTTGAAACTAATATATATAAGCTCATTTCTAACTGACTTTTTAGAAACAAATCCCAGTGTCCCAATCTTCAGAAAACTGGCTTCCGACTACTATCTGTTTTTGGGACACCTTATTGCTGTGCATCTCTTCTCTGTAATTAAATCTATCTAGTCAAAACATGGTGCTATATCCTCACTAACAGTCACCTCACTGAGCTCCTTACAACACCGACATCCTACCAGCCAGATATTAAACTATTAACTGTAAAAATGAAGATTCAATCAGTATCTTCAACGAACAGATAATAAACATATTCTACTTTGATGAGCATGACTACTATATAGTTGTAATTTTTGTTATTAATAAATACAATTTTGAAACTATTTTGTGTGGCTCTTGAGCGTTCAGAAATGTATGAAAAGTGTTATATATGGCTCTTCTTATCGAAGACCTTGATCACCCCTCCTATATAACAATCACAACTAGAATATTATTTACATCATTACTTACACATATCATTAATGCTAACCACACAATATTACTCACAAGAACACAGCATTAATACCCATAACACAGCATCACCACAATACAACACTGACCAAAATAACTCAATAATAATCATCAGAACACAACATTAATCATCACAGTACATCACTAACCAATATAACCCAATATTAATCACCTGAACAAATTAATCGCACAACAATTCGAAAGTAATTACCACTAAACCATATTTATTGCACTACAACATTAACCACATCATTAACCACAACTACATCTCTAATCACCAGCGTAAGTGACTACATCCAAAACATCCACAACATTAAATACAATCACCACAACTACATTACCAAGTAACAGCCACAACAATAGTAACAGTAACTAGAATATTTATACCTAATATCCAAAACATTATTAACCACAGGAATATTAATCACCCAGACTACGACACCAATTAACAACCCTAACGTTATCGACCACAAGCTTAACTTTATTAACCACAATAACAGTACTAAGCAGTATCACAGCCACAACAATAACTGATTAACCACAACACATTAATCCCAACATTCACCACATCACAACATTCATCACCACATCACAACATTCATCACCACATCACAACATTCCTCCCATCACAACATTCATCACATCACAACATTCATCACATCACAATATGCATCACATCACAACATTCATCACCACGTCCATTCATCACATCACAACATTCATCACTACACAACATTCATCACTACATCACAACATTCATCAGTACATTACACAACAACATTCATCACTATCCCTGACCAGCCAGGGTGTGGTTCGTACGTCGGTTTGCATGCGGCCAATAGTAACAGCCTGGTTGATTAGACCCTGATCCACCATGAGGCCTGGTCACAAACAGGGCCGTGGGGGCGTTGACCCCCGAAACCCTCTCCAAGTATACTCCAGGTATACATCACCACAACATTCATCACCACATCACAACATTCATCACAACACAACATTCATCACCACATCACAACATTCATCACCACAACACATTCATCGCAACACAACATTCATCACCACAACACATTCATCACAACACAACATTCATCACCACAACACATTCATCACAACACAACATTCATCACCACATTACAACATTCATCACCACTTCACAACATTCATCACCACTTCACAACATTCGTCACCACAACACATTCATCACAACACAACATTCATCACCACATCACAACATTCATCACCACTTCACAACATTCATCACAACATTCATCACCACTTCACAACATTCATCACCACAACACAACATTCATCACAACACCTCAGCTACACCAGACATGTGATAATTAAGGCATTAATTTCAGTGAGGCGAGAGGTAAATTATGGCCTAATTTTCTCGCCTAAGATGTTATTACTGCTGAGAGAACATTAAATTTATAATAACCTGGATGGCTACACTTCAGCCAGGGACCTTGACGGGACTGAAGCGCTCTTCATCCAAGGAACAGGCTCTATCCTACTGGGATCTAACATATCTCCCCATTTCCCCAGGCTCTGTGTGATCCCTACGGGTTTAGCCCCTCACTGTGAAATTAATGATGGTGATAATAATAACACTATCATTTTATAATAATTATAACAATAATAATCTTGATGTTGTGGATCACGACAATACATCCGCTCTGAGTGGCTGGTGGCGGGAAGACCTGTCAGTTACTGGCTAGAATGAGATTAGTCTGTGATTGGTTACGTAGGGATGACATTGGTTTCTGATTGGTTACCTAGGGATGAGATTATTCTCAGATTAGTTAGGGATGAGATTAGTCTCTGATTGGTTACGTAGGGATGAGATTAGTCTCTGATTGGTTACGTAGGGATGAGATTAGTCTGATTGGTTACGTATGAATGAGATTAGTCTGATTGTTTTTATGCCGATGAGATTCATGAGGTGAGATTAGTCTATTGTTAAATAGGGATAAGGTAATTTCGTGAATACTTACACAGGAATAAGATAAATCCGTGATTGTTTAGGGGAAAATGAGTTTAATCTGTCTATGTTTACATAAGAATGAAATTTGTACGTAACTGGTTACATGGGAATGATATCAGTATGTAACTGTTGACATGGGAATGAGATCAGTATGTAACTGTTGACATGGGAATGAGAGTAGTCTGATTTGTTACACGAGGATGAGACTAATGTATTATAATTTTACTGGGGATGAGAATGGCTTGTGATGAGCTATATTTCGTCCCCAGGGGAAAATAATGAGGTATTTCAAGATCATCCTCCCCTGGGTTGACCACTTACAACCACCCCTGGGTTGACCACTTACAACCACCCCTGGGTTGACCACTTACAACCACCCCTGGGTTGACCAGTTACAACCACCCCTGGGTTGACCACTTACAACCACCTCTTATTATTCAGTAGTGTGAGCGAACCTCTTCACTCTTGTTATACCACTTACTACCCACTTGTTAATTGTTAATTAACCAACGAGTTGGTAAATTTATTCGGAAATAGGTACACATAAATACAGTTATATAAATTATCATACATAGCGGCATATGTGTAGATTACCTACGATAACCCAAAAAAGTCAAAGTGACTTATTTCCATTTCTAATATACTATGTAATACAACTATTGCTTATTAATGAATGGTTCAGAGAACCGACGAGTTGATAAATTAGACACATATTCAACACTTGGGTATCTTTATTGAGGAAACGTTTCGCCACACAGTGGCTTAATCAGTCCATACAAAGAATAATTGTGAAGAACAGGAGGAGTTTGAGGTAATCAGTCCCTCAACCTTGAGTCGATGTTGTCAGTCCATCAATCTTGAAAAGAATACAGCATATGTGCGAAGAAGTGGCTTATATATCGTAGGTAGGAGAGGTGTAGCAGTCGTAGGAGGTGTCACATTTGACCAATGTGGAAGTAGGTCGTGCCCAAGGGTTAGGCAAGCGAAGAATTCCCTTTATTAAGATCCCAAGATGTTGCTGTGTCAGACAGGATGTAGATGAATGGTTCAGAGAACCGACGAGTTGATTAATTAGACACATATGCAACACTTGGGTATCTTTATTGAGGAAACGTTTCGCCCCACAGTGGCTTCATCTTGTCGGTTCTCTGAACCATTCATCTACATCCTGTCTGACACAGCAACATCTTGGGATCTTAATACGACCTACTTCCACATCGGTCAAATGTGACACCTCCTACGACAGCTACACCTCTCCTGCCTACGGTATATAAGCTACTTCTTCGCACATATGTTGTATTCTTTTCAAGATTGATGGTCTGACAACATCGACTCAAGATTGAGGGCCTGACAACCTCACACTAATCCTGTTCTTCACGATTCTCCTTTGTATGGACTGATGAAGCCACTGTGTGGCGAAACGTTTCCTCAATAAAGATACCCAAGTGTTGCATATGTGTCTAATTTATCAACTATTGCTTAATACTAATACTGAAAGTATGGAGCAAACACCATTATGGGTTACCTGATTACTTTATTCAGTCACTGGGAAAGCAATATAATAAATATGAAAAGATTAAATATGATCTCTAATTCCTATCCACCACATTCTAGCTGGCTAGAATGTGGTGGATAGGCCTAACTGAGAGTTCATGTGTGATTCGCTGTAGTAGACACGGCCCGGATCTTGTTCATGAGGTGACCCCGGCGTCTGGCCTAACTCTGAACCCCACACCTCCCAGAGTCAAAACAAAAATTAACAAGGGCGCACTGGGCCTAGACACACACCTTCCTCTTCATCAAAGGAACCGGTCAGTCTACCTGGCAAGCGCAATTCTAATTAATGGCTGTTGGTAAGGTTTTATACCTGGAGGGAGGGGGTTCCGGGGGTCAACGCCCCTGCGGCCCGGTTCATGACCGGTCCTCGCAATAATCACAATAAAAATATTTGCAACATCACATACATAGGAAGAAGGTTTTATGCGATTGGTTAGGTGGGGAGGAGATATGATTGGCTCGAAAGAGTTAAGATTAGTCATTGCTTGGCTGGAATATTTGATTATACTGTGATTGGCTAGAATATGATGAAATTGGTTTGTGATTAGTTAGAATTGAATGAGACTAGTCAAGTGATTAGCTAAAAATATTCGATAGTAGTCTTCAGTTATCTAAAATAGTTCTATTAGCTTCTAATGCGAGATTAGTTCACGATTGACTAGAATGGGATGAGCTTAGTCTGTGGTGGTTGGTTCCAAAAGTGCCATATTATTCTGTGGTTGTTGAGAGGTTAAAATATCCTAGACTTCTCAGATATCTAACCTAGGCATTGTATGTACATGCACTGCTATCGTACCACAATAAAATATTGTTACGATACCTAGCAGACGGCAAGATATTTCTACGATATGTAGTATACATCAACATATTTCTACATTATCGGGCACACCAACATATTTCTAAAATATCTGGTGCATGACAACAAATTTCTACGATATCTAGGCCACAACAACATATTTCTACAATATCAGGCACAGAGTAACAAATTTCTGCAACATCTAACCCCCAACAACATATTACTACGATATCTAGTAAAAAGCAATATTTATCTACCAAATTTAGCACACAGATGCATATTTCTACGAATTTTAGCCCACAGCAATGCATGTCTACAGCTGACAAACTAGAAACACATAGCAGTATAACAATAAAATGGATCTATCTTCAGCTTCTAACAGAAGCCTTGAATAGTCAAAATCTGCATATATCTAAAAGACACCGCTGTTTTTTAGTCTCTTTTAGACATTAAACTATATTTAACTACGTTGCGCCAGCGGAAGTCGGAGGTGATCCAGGAAGGGTCGTAAACGTCTAGCTAAACTAGTGGTTTCAATCGCCCTGCCCCATTCAGGTGCAGTGAGAATCCAATCCAGTTCGTAATATCAGTCGCCTTTGCCGAATCAGGTGTTCGAATATTCAATCCACGTAGTGGTTGTCAATAAAAGCAGATGGCGGGGTGATGGAAATACATGAATGATGGGTTGCGTTGGGCTTTGAAGCAATACCTGCAAACTAGCGTCCAGTGTTTCCCCAGACCTTCCTCTCATACACTATCGCGGGCGCGCGCGCAACACACATACACAAACTTACACACACACACTCGGGGCCAGGAGCTGTGAATCGACCCCTGCAACCACAACTAGGTGAGTACACACCACAATTAGGTGAATACAAATAGGCGAGTACAACTAGTTGAGTACACACACACATATACACACTGTAGTGGGGGCAGGATCTATACATAGCTTTAGGAAGAGATAAGACAAAGCTCATGAAGCAGGGAGAGAGTGAACCTAATAGCAACCAGAGAAGAGGAGGGGCCAGGAGCTGTGACTCGACCTCTGCAACCAAAAATAGGCGAGTATAAATAGGTGAATACACACACACACACACACACACACACACACACACACAGAGTTGTCAGGAAGTGGAATAGTCTGGCAAGTGATGTAGTGGAGGCAGGAACCATACATAGTTTTAAGACGAGGTATGATAAAACTCATGGACCAGGGAGAGAGAGGACCTATAAGTGGTTAGTAAAGAGGCGGAGCCAGGAGCTGAGTCTCGACCCCTTCAACCACAAATACGTGAGTAAATAGGTGAGTACACACAAATCGGAGGTGGTGGGAAGAGATAATATCTCTCCGTGGGTCTTGATGGAGAGAGCAGAGGCACTGTGTGCGCCACTAACAACAATCTTCAATAAGTCTATCGAAACAGGGCGACTACCTGAGTTAAGACAGCAGATGTAGTCCCATTTTTTATGAGAGGAGATAGACAGGCAGCATTAACTGCAGACCAGTGTCACTGACATGTATAGTATGCAAAGTTAAGGAGAAGATTATCAGAAGAGTGGTGGAGCACCTGGTCTTGACGATGTGGTTAGCTGATATTTGTCCCGACCCGAGTTTTGTCCAGTTAGTGACCAGGTGTTGGCCTCCCTGGTGGGGAGCACTTACAAAAGAGTTAATTCATACAAGACATCCAACACGGCTTAAGGAATAGCAAATTCTCGATCACAAACCTTCTGAAGTTTACGACAATGTAGCAGATGTAAAACAGGTGAGAGATGGGTAGATTGCATTTTCTTGGTCTGTAAGGTTTTTGACAGTACCGCACAGGAGATTAGTGCAAGAGCTAGAGGAGCAGGCAGGAATAATAGGAAAACCACTACAATCGATCAAAGCGTACCTGACAGGAAACAGGAAGGAAACAACTAGCGATGGTCCGTGACGAGGTGTCGGAAAGAATGTGACCGATGACGGTTCAACAAGGGTCAGTCCTGAAACCGGTGTTGTTTCTTGTATATATGAATGACAAGACAGAAAGGATAGTCAGAGGTGTCTCCTGTTTGCAGACGGACGAGGACTAAAAAAAGGCTACAAATGGATCTGGACAAGCTGCAAGACTCCTCTGACAAATGCCTCCTGGAGTTTATTCCCACCAAGTGCAAAGTTATGAAGCTTGGAGAAGGTCAAAGAAAACCTCAGACGGACGGATTACAGGTTTGGAGGCAAAGGCTGCAAACCTCACTCAAAGTGAACCTTGGGGTGAGTATCATAATTAACATACCCCATGAGGCGCACATCAACCAAATAACTGCTGAAGCAAATGCGCATCTGATAAATCTAAGAATAACTTTTCGACATCTAAATATGGATTCATTCACGACACTGGTCAAACATATCAAGAAATTGGATAAAGTGCAAAGGTTTGCAAAAAGACTAGTCCCGGAGCTAAAGGGTATGTCCTATGACATATTCCTTAGCTTCGGGACTAGGGAGAGGAGAGGAGAGGAGAGGTTAAGGGAACTCAATCTGATGAGACTGGATATCAGGAAGGATAGGGGAGGGGGAGATCATGATAACAACGTACATAATACCGAGAGTAATTAACAAGGTGGACAGGGACGGAATGTTTCTGAGATGGGAAATTGGAACAAGAGGACACAACCGGAAACTGAAAACTCAGATGAGTCATAGGGATGTTAGAAAGGATTTCCTCTGTCTTAGATTTGCAGGAAAGAAAAAATCACAGCCAGGAGCTATGAATCGACCCCTTCAACAACAGGTGAGTACGCACACACACACACACACACACACACACACGTACGCAAGTGCGGCATTAGAAAGGAAGTTGAAGGTTTGGTACACAAATACAGACGGAATAACAAATAAATGTGACGAGTGGCATGAAAGAATCTAGGAGATGTCCACAGATATCATAGCACACACAGAAACAAAACTCACAGGAATGATCACGAATGCCATCTTTCCATCAGGATATCAGATCCTGAGGAAAGATAGAGAGGGCAGAGGGGGAGGAGGAGTTGCGCTGTTCATCAAAAAATGGTGGGGATTTCAGGAAATGGAAGGAGTGGACAGAATGGGCGAAAGGGACTACATTGTAGGAACAATTTAGTCTGGAGGTCGTAAGGTGGTAATTGCAGTAATGTACAACCCACCACAGAATAGTAGGAGGCCAAGAGAAGAATATGAAGAGAATAATGGTGGACACACTAGTTGAGGTGGCTAGAAGGGCTCATATGAGTACGACAAAGTTACTAGTTATGGGTGATTTCAATCACAAGATTGACTGGGAAATCCTGGAGCCTCACGGGGACCAAAAACATGGAGAGCCAAGATGATGGAAGTGGTACTGGAAAGCCTCATACATCAACATGTTAGGGATACTACCAGAGAGAGGAGAGGATGAACCAACAAGACTGGACCTCGTATTCACCTTGAGTAGTTCAGGCATCGAGGACATCACATACGAAAGGCACCTCGGAGCTAGTTATCATGTTCTGAGCTTCGAATACATAGTTGAGTCACAAGTAGAGATGGATGCATTAGTAAGATGGGAGAGGACAAACTACAAAAGGTAGGGAGTACACAGGCATGAGGAATTTCCTGCAATAAGTTCAGTGGGAAAGTGAATTGGTGGGAAAATCGGTAAATGAAATGGACTACGTGACAAAATGCAAGGGCAATAGAAATAAAGGGAAGAACAGAACGAGCCCTTGGTTCACCCAAAGGTGTAGAGAGGGCAAAAACTAAGTGCACTAGAGAAGAGAAAAAGTACAGAACACAAAGGACCCAGGAAAATAAAGAAATTAGTCAAAAAGCCAAGTCTGACCCGAAGCTTTTGTGTAACCACATTAGGAGGAAGACAACAGTCAATGACCAGGTAATCAGGCTGAGGAAGGAAGGAGGGGAGGTCACAAGAAATGAGTGAAAAGTATGTGAGGAGCTCAACATGAGATTTAAAGAAGTATTTATAGTGGAGACAGGAAGGACTCCGGAAAGCCGGAATGATGGAGTACACCAGAAAGGGATGCAACAACAAGTGTTGGACGAAATGCACACAACCGAGGAGGTGAAGGCGCTAAGTGAACTAGATATCTTAGAGGCGGTGGGACCAGACAACATCCCTCCATGGGTCCTTAGAGAGGGAGCAGAGATGATGTGTGTTCCACTAACAAGAATTTTCAACACATCCATTTAAACTGGGCAACTATTTGAGGTGTGGAAGACGGCAAAGGTAGTCCCAATTTTTAAGAAAGGTGACATACATGAAGCATTAAACTACAAACCAGTGTCACTGACATGTATAGTATGCAAACTCATGGAGAAGATTGTCAGGAGGAGAGTGGTGGAACTAGAAAGGAACAAGCTTATACACGACAACCAGCACAGTTTCAAGAAAGGGAAATCCTGTGTCACAAACTTACTGGAGTTTTATGACAGGGTAACAGAAGTAAGACAAGAGAGGGGTGGGTAGATTGCATTTTCTTGGACTCCAAGAAGGCCTTCGACACAGTTCCACACAAAGAGATTAGTGCAAAAGTTAGAGGATTAGGCATGTATAACAGGAAAGGCACTGCAACCGATCAGAGAATACATGACAGGAGGTAAGAACGAGTCATGGTACATGACGAGGTGTCAGAGTGGGAGCCTGTGACGACCGGGGTTCCACAAGGGTCAGTCCTAGGACCAGTGCTGTTTTTTGTATATGCGAAGGCCATGACGGAAGGGATAGACTCAGAAGTGACCCTGTTTGCAGATGACGTGAAGTTAATAAGGAGAATTGAATCGGATGACGATCAGACAGGACTACAAAGGGACCTGGACAGGCTGTAAACCTGGTCCAGCAAGTGGCTCCTGGAATTTAACCCCACCAAATGAAAAGTCATGAAAATCGGTGAAGGGCAAAGACCGCAGACAGAATATAGGCTAGGTGGCCAAAGATTACAAATCTCACTCAAGGAAAAGGATCTTGGGGTGAGTGTATTACCGAGCCTATCTCCTGAGATGCACATCAACCAGATAACTGCTGTAGCACATGGGCGCCTGGCAAATCTAAGAATAGCGCTCCGATACCTCAGTAAGGTATCATTTAAGACTCTGTACACGCTGGGAACGCTTGGAAGCACTCGAGTTGTACTCGTTGGAACGCAAGCGAGAGAGAGATATCATAATCTACACTTGATAAATCCTAAAAGGTATGGTCCCAAATCTGCACACAGAAATCACTCCCTATGAAAGTAAAAGAATGAGCAGGCGGTGCAAAATACCCCCAACGAAAAGTAGGGGCGCCATTGGTACACTAAGAGAAAACACCATAAGTGTCCAAGGCCCAAGACTGCTCAACAGCCTCCCACAATGCATAAGGAAAATTACCAATAGTCCTCTGGCTGCCTTCAAGAGGGAGCTCGACAGATACTTAAACTCGGTGCCGGATCAGCCTGACTGTGGTTCGTACGCTGGACTACGTGCGACACGCAGTAACAGCCTGGTTGATCAGGTCTTGATTTACCAGGAGGCCTGGTCGTGGACCGGCCCTAGGTGGCGTTGATTCCCGGAATACCCTCCACGTAGACCGTGTACGTCAGACTCATATTGGAGTATGCAGCACCAGTTTGGAACCCACACCTGGTCAAGCACGCCAAGAAATTAGAGAAAGTACAAAGGTTTGCAACAAGACTAGTCTCAGAGCTAAGGAGAATGTCCCACGAAGAAAGGTTAAGGGAAATCGGCCTGAGGACACTGTGGGACAGGAGAGTTATGGGAGACATGATAACGACATACAAAATACTGAGGGGAATTG
Organism: Cherax destructor; assembly: GCA_009830355.1. Classification (NCBI taxonomy): domain Eukaryota; kingdom Metazoa; phylum Arthropoda; class Malacostraca; order Decapoda; family Parastacidae; genus Cherax; species Cherax destructor. The sequence continues at coordinate 38,394 of WNWK01013282.1, forward strand.
ACAAGGTGGACAGAGACAGGATGTTACAAAGAAGGGACACAGAAACAAGTTGTCACAATTGGAAGTTGAAGAATCAGATGAGTCAAAGGGATGTTAGGAAGTATTTCTTCAGTCTTAAAGTTGTCAGGAAGTAGAATAGTCTTGAAAGCGACGTAGTGGAGGCAGGAACCATACATAGTTTGAAGACGAGGTTTGATAAAGATCATGGAGCAGGAAGAGAGAGGACCCAGTAGCGATCAGTGGAGAGGCGGGTCCAGGAGCTATGACTCTGCCCCTGCAACCACAAATAGGTGAGTACAAATAGGTGAGGTGAGTACGCACACACACACACACACACACACACATCTGGAATTTATAATATAGTCGACATGTGCCAATTTAAAGCAACTGTAAACAGGGAGAAATTCTTTTTGACGACATATCGCCTACAGCGACTTCTCCCTGCTTCATGTATCACTCAATTATTTATAGGTAAGCAGACAGCTAAAGGAAAGAATAATGCGCTGACTACGATGTTGAGTGGAAACACTTGGTAGGGAACAAATGTTAAATCGGATGACTTTTCTCAAATAATGAATTGGTAAAAACGATTTAACAAGACTTGTCAACAAAGAATTTTCATTAGAGAACATTTTTGGCGTGCTATACAAGTTTTTTTTACTATGATCCTGTAACTTTTTCTTTGGTTTTCTCTACCATTGTACATTGTATAGTTTTTTGAGTTGAGACAGATCATTGTTTTCTGGCTTTTCACGGGCCTAGGCAGCAGCAACCTTCAATAAAGGGACACATCACTTTCTTGTTCGATTTGCAATAATCATTAATCTGATTATCTATAAAAAAACATAGAAACTTACATGTGATCGGGGATCATGATGAAGCTCTGGTACATCTGATAATTGACAAATGTGCGACTGGTGGAAATTCGGGCCTTTGTACCGATCTTTAGTAGAAACCTGAAGAGAAAATGGAGCCGAAGACTTCTTCCCAAGGTAAGTTGAATGACCTTGCTAGAGACCTTGCACTCTTTGAAAGAGAAAGCAGAGCTTCTTGCCTCGAGTCTCCAGCAAAGGTACTTACCTGAGGAGAACGTTCTTGTGTGTCTGTTGGATACGAAGTATTAACTTGGTGACATTCTTCACAGAAGACGGTCCGCTGTCCTACTGCAATGATGACTATGAACGTTGCACACACTTGTCACAGCAACACACAGCATCTGACTGGCAACTTTACGTGAATGTAAAGCCGTGTATATCGATTACCAACTTCGTTAATCTAAAGATGACATACGATAAAATAAAAACTTCTCGGTGCAATACAATGCAACATTCATCATTGATAATCTCAAAGTCATTGGAATATTAAATGCCAAGGAAGGAGGTTCATGAAATACTGTTTTTTTCCAATGCTTATGGAACAGCTGTGTTAATGTAGCTCATTTTATTTTAAGTGAGAGGCAGCAAAGAACCACAGTGTGGTTCTCTAATTTGATCCAAAGTCTTTCCGGCCACTTGTCAACAATAAGTTTGATTTAATGAATATTTGTTAAAGACGTGAGTAAGGCGAATTCTAGAGGGTTTCAATACCCTAAGAACACAAAAGTGAACAATAACATGACCGGAACAAAACACATATAACCCCGCACATAGGAGAAATAAACTTACGACGACGTTTCGATCCTTCTCGGACCATTTACAAAGCCTCCCTGTAGAAGTCAGAGCTGCGAAATTAAAGGAGTGAACTTTTGCTGACAAACAAATCATGGAGGTGGTAAAGGAGAGTGACTGAAGAAAGCATCCGTATATTAGAATTAAAATCATGACCGAGTTTCAGATGGATATACGGAAACTTTTTTGAGTACCTCCAAGTGTCTTGCCAGTGACGATGGAGTCCAGGATCTTCTCGATTCATGTAATGAAGGTGTTATATGTACTTAAAATAAACTATTTTATACTCGCGTCCTGATTTCTTGTCCAAAAATCTCGGCTGGGTGAGTGGCGAGCAAGGAAAACATCCCATCAAGACTTCTGAAAAGTATGATGTAGACTTCGTACTACGATAATCCAGACGAAATTTACAAGAGAAAATCGTACTCTCAATGATTTTAAGTTTTGAACATACCTTATTTTATAAGTGAATTCTATAGGCAAATGCACGATATGCATTGCAGTTTTATTTTTCAAGAGGGATTATCCGAATACGCGATTTATTGAGTCCTGTGTCTTGTTAAAATATTAAACCATCATAATTTTGGAAACTACACGTGCTGGTAACAAGAGGACAGATCTGGGAGTGGGTAACAATTAGACCAGATTTGGAATCGGCCTTTAAAACGGATTAAAAAAAGTGCGTTGAAATCTTTGAAGAGAAAATAAAACTTGATTTTGCTGATCAATGTAATTAGCCGTTTACTTCTTGAAGAACGCGGAGAAAAAGGCACAGTGTGTTCAAGGTAAGGAATTAGGAACACAGATAACAGGGTACACAATGGCTTGCCATGTTTCAGTGTGTAACGACTTGACAGTAGTTTTGCAAGTGGCGAAAGTGTAAAAAACTAACCAGATTTTTTTCATCATGTCTAGTGTTGAACTGTTGCAGCTTCCATGCACTACTGCTCTCCACTGTTGCAGCTTCCATGCACTACTGCTCTCCACTGTTGCAGCTTCCATGCACTACTGCTCTCCACTGTTGCAGCTTCCATGCACTACTGCTCTCCACTGTTGCAGCTTCCCTGCACTACTGCTCTCCACTGTTGCAGCTTCCATGCACTACTGCTCTCCACTGTTGCAGCTTCCATGCACTACTGCTCTCCACTGTTGCAGCTTCCATGCACTACTGCTCTCCACTGTTGCAGCTTCCATGCACTACTGCTCTCCACTGTTGCAGCTTCCATGCACTACTGCTCTCCACTGTTGCAGCTTCCATGCACTACTGCTCTCCACTGTTGCAGCTTCCATGTACTACTGCTCTCCACTGTTGCAGCTTCCATGCACTACTGCTCTCCACTGTTGCAGCTTCCATGCACTACTGCTCTCCACTGTTGCAGCTTCATGCACTACTGCTCTCCACTGTTGCAGCTTCCTGCACTACTGCTCTCCACTGTTGCAGCTTCCATGACTACTGCTCTCCACTGTTGCAGCTTCCATGCACTACTGCTCTCCACTGTTGCAGCTTCCATGTACTACTGCTCTCCACTGTTGCAGCTTCCATGTACTACTGCTCTCCACTGTTGCAGCTTCCATGCACTACTGCTCTCCACTGTTGCAGCTTCATGCACTACTGCTCTCCACTGTTGCAGCTTCCATGCACTACTGCTCTCCACTGTTGGCTTCATGCACTACTCTCTCCACTGTTGCAGCTTCCTGACTACTGCTCCACTGTTGCAGCTTCCATGCACTACTGCTCTCCACTGTTGCAGCTTCCATGCACTACTGCTCTCCACTGTTGCAGCTTCCATGTACTACTGCTCTCCACTGTTGCAGCTTCCATGCACTACTGCTCTCCACTGTTGCAGCTTCATGCACTACTGCTCTCCACTGTTGCAGCTTCCATGCACTACTGCTCTCCACTGTTGCAGCTTCATGCACTACTGCTCTCCACTGTTGCAGCTTCCGTGCACTACTGCTCTCCACTGTTGCAGCTTCCGTGCACTACTGCTCTCCACTGTTGCAGCTTCCATGCACTACTGCTCTCCACTGTTGCAGCTTCATGCACTACTGCTCTCCACTGTTGCAGCTTCCGTGCACTACTGCTCTCCACTGTTGCAGCTTCCTGCACTACTGCTCTCCACTGTTGCAGCTTCCATGCACTACTGCTCTCCACTGTTGCAGCTTCCATGCACTACTGCTCTCCACTGTTGCAGCTTCCATGTACTACTGCTCTCCACTGTTGCAGCTTCCATGTACTACTGCTCTCCACTGTTGCAGCTTCCATGCACTACTGCTCTCCACTGTTGCAGCTTCATGCACTACTGCTCTCCACTGTTGCAGCTTCCATGCACTACTGCTCTCCACTGTTGCAGCTTCATGCACTACTGCTCTCCACTGTTGCAGCTTCCGTGCACTACTGCTCTCCACTGTTGCAGCTTCCGTGCACTACTGCTCTCCACTGTTGCAGCTTCCATGCACTACTGCTCTCCACTGTTGCAGCTTCATGCACTACTGCTCTCCACTGTTGCAGCTTCCGTGCACTACTGCTCTCCACTGTTGCAGCTTCCGTGCACTACTGCTCTCCACTGTTGCAGCTTCCGTGCACTACTGCTCTCCACTGTTGCAGCTTCCATGCACTACTGCTCTCCACTGTTGCAGCTTCCATGCACTACTGCTCTCCACTGTTGCAGCTTCATGCACTACTGCTCTCCACTGTGCATTCACTTCTTGTCACTAGATGACAAATGCATTCTTGAAATGAAACTCAAAATATACAGGCCACTTGATCTTTCCTACCTATCTCTTAGCATATATCCACATCCCTTTTCTCTGTTCACTCCTTATCCAGTTCCTTAATATTCCATCCATGTCATCCACTGAGGACACAGCAAATATCAAAGTTGCTATAAACCAAGTCTCCCAATTAGTCACAGAAAATAGAATGCTCAATAACGACAATTTCTTACTTTGCTTTGGAAATAAAATAGGAAACTAAGAAGTACCATGGAGAAAAATGTAAACTCAACCCACTCAATAGGTTGTAAAATAAATACGAGTCACTTAAGTGAGATAATGTCAGATGGTCTAACATTTGTCTCACAACAATGATACTTAAATGTGATAGATTGGATAACTAGAGATTTCAACATAAAGGATGCCAACCAGTAATGATGCTCTAAGTCATTTGTTCTTTATTGCTCTAAACACTGCTGTCCACTAAGAGCGTTTTTTAAGGCAGGTAAAATCGCAAACCTGGAGAACGTACAAAGAAACTTCAGATGATATGAACTCAGTCAAGCACATAAATGATTAGAAACGCTTAAACTGTACTCCCTGAAACATAGGTGAGAAACATACATCTAAATTTACACCTAGAACATTCTGGAGGGATTTATCTTAAATAGGAATGCCGAATTTACTTCCTACGAAAGTCTAATGCAAAGAAAGGGTGTAAAACGCAGTATGTGTGGTGGGACGAAGACACTTAACATCCTCCCATAATACACATGGGAAATTACCAGGAGGTCCCTAGCTGTTTTCAAGAGGGAAGAAAGTAAGTTCCTAAAGCTAGTTCCTGACGAGTGTCTGGTGCGTAGGATCAACTGCTTCAGGTAAGCTCAACAGCCAGATTGATCAGGTCGTCTACCAAAAGTAATGTTTCGTGGAGTCTTCAAGAGGACCAAAACCCTTCAAGCACACATGTCATAAACAAGTATCACGAAAGTTTATTTAGGTTTACGACCAACTATAAAAGTGGAGAGGCCAGGGCCAGGGCCAGGGCCAGGGCCAGGGCCAGGGCCAGGGCCAGGGCCAGGGCCAGGGCCAGGGCCAGGGCCAGGGCCAAGGAGCGGTGATCGTAATACTCGGATCTGTCTACAAATTATCACCATTTCTACGCAACACGTAGCTACCTACCTCACAACACGTAGCTACCTACCTCACAGCTAAATAACCAACATATAGATACCCTACAGCTGGTGTCTGCAGTTGACAGCAGTCATTGAATGTTGTCAGCGTTTATTGAGAGCGCTGATCTAGGCTGCTGGATGACCAGGCTGATTTGTTCACCACACAACATCAAGGAAGATATACACAGCTTTCAAACTAAAGCCAATGATATGAACTAGTTAGTTAAACTATCGTGCCGAATAGGTAAAACTGGTCAATTAGCAAGAAATTTTAAATTAAGTCCTTTCTCAAATTTTCTCTAATACGTTTAAAGATATATTTTTTTTAATTTGTGTTAATGTAAAAATAATAATTTTGTAACAAAAGAACCTTAGAAAACTTACCTAACCTTATTATAACAAGCGCAATTTAATTTAGCCTAATCCAACTAAACACATTTTTGAAAAGTTTACAATAATTTAATAATAAACACACACAATGAAATATATTTTTTTTCGTTAGGTTCAGAATGATTTTTGCGAAATTATTGCATTCATAAATTTTCACTTGCCTTATTCAGCAAGAAGAGCATTGCTACTTAAGCCAAAATCGCAAGTTTTACCTATTCGGCACGGCATATATATATAGTTCTACCATACATCTTACGAGGTATACTTAACAGGTTTATTCCCCTATAAATTTTGCACTCTCTTTTGTCCCTTTGCCTTTATACAAAGGAACTATGCAAGCTCTCTGCCAATCCCTAGGTACCTTACCCTCTTCCATACATTTATTAAATAAAAGCACCAACCATTCTTAAAACTATATCCCCACCTGCTTTTAACGTTTCCACCTTTATCCCATCAATCCCAGCTGCTTTACCCCCTTTCATTCTACCCACTGCCTCACGCACCTCCCCTAAACTCACAATTGGCTTTTCTTCACTCCTACAAGATGTTATACGTCCCTGCCTAATGCACGAAATCACAGCTTCCCTATCATTTAACACTTCCTCAAAATATTCCCCCCATCTTCCCGATACCTCCAACTCTCCATCTAATAACTCGCTCCAAAACTTTTTCTTATTCTCAACAAATTTTGTTGATAGTATCTCACCCACCCTCTCATTGCTCTCCTTTTACAATCCTTCACCATTCTCTTAACCTCTCTCTTTCTCTCCATATACTCCTCCCTCCTTGTATCACTTATAGTTTGTAAAAACCTCTTATATACTAACTTTTTCTCCCTTGCTACTCTCTTTACATCATCATTCCACCACTCGCTCTTCTTCCCTCCCGCACCCACTTTCCTGATTGATGACCACTCAAACACTACATTCTTAAATCATCAACTTTATTGCCTATACTTTTATTAGCCCATCTTTCTTCCAATAGTTGTTTATATCTTACCCTAACTGCATCCTTCTTTAGTTTATAAACCTTCACCTCTCTCTTACTTGCTGATTCCATTTTCCTTGTATCCCATCTACCTTTTACTCTCACTGTAACTACAACTGAAAAATTTTCTGATATATCTGTGGCCCCTCTATAAACATGTACATCCTGAAGTCTACCCATCAGTCTTTCATCTACCAATACACAGTCCAACAAACTACTCTCATTACGCCTTATATATCTTGGATACTTAATTGTTCTTTTTTTCTTAAAATATGTGTTACCTATTACCAAACCTCTTTCTATGCAAAGTTCATTCAAAGGCCCCGATTATCATTCACACCTGGCACCCCAAACTTACCTACCACACCCTCTCTAACCATTTCTCCTACTTTAGCATTTTGGTTCCCTACTACATTTACTCTTTCACTTTGTTCAAAGTTTCTTAAACACTCACTTAACATCTCCCAAAATTTCTCTCTCTCTCTCTCTCCTCTACACATCTTTCTTCTCCAGGTACGTACACATTTAATACGACCCCCCTATCCGGATCTGACTTATTTTAATCCACATAATCCTTGAATTTATACATTTATATTCCATCTTCTCCTTCCATAACTGATCCTTCAACATTATTGCTACCCCTTCCTTAGCTCTAACTCTCTTAGATACTCCTGACTTAATCCCATTTATTTCTCCCCACTGAAACTTCCCTACCCCCTTCAGCTTTTTTCCCATAGAGCCAAGACATCCAACTTTTTTTCATCCATAGCTTTATAAAGTTGTTCTTCTTATTTTTAGTAATTTACAGAAGGGTTTACTTGCCCATTGCTCCCGGCATTACAGTCGCCTATTACGTCACATATGGCTTACAGTGGAAAGATTCTTTTTCACTTCCCCATGGAGATGAAAAGAAATAAAAAGAACTATTTAGAAAAACAGAAGAAAATTAAAATCTGTGTGTAAACTGGCCGTATCCCACCAAGGCAGGGTGAATTAAAAAGACACGAAAGTTTTTGTTTAAATTTAGTAATGTATACAGGCGGAGTTACTAGCACCACCGGGTGGAGTGGGGCTATATGTAAAAGATACTCTCTGTTGCACAGAAGTGGTGAACTCTACGAATGATATAGTAGAAATCATTGGCATTAAAATTGAATTTAGGAAGCTGGTAATTATCCTAGTATACAAACCACCATCAGCAGTTAAGGGAGATAGATAGTTATCTGGATAGACTAGAAAATCCCACTCCAAATATTTTACTCCTTGGAGATTTTAATCTCCCTCACGTAAAATGGAAGATGAAGCAACAAAATGTTATACCAGAAATATCTCCTGGAAGCACCCTGGCTCAACAGGCACATACCAGGGAACTAATGAAGCTTTGTGAAAAGTACTCATTCAACCAACAGATAATTGATCCCACTAGGAATGAAAATACCCTGGATTTGATATTCACAAACAACGAGGAACTAATCAGAGACATAACAGTTATAAAAACCATATACTATGATCACAACATGATAGAAGTTCAAACTAGTATTAACTCAGGGTTTGGGAACTGCGGCACTAATGTTAGAGACGGGATGTTCAGTAAGTTTAATTTTAACATCCATAGAATTGATTTGGAAAAAAATAAACCTAGAGCTATCAGACATATCCTGGGTATCAGACTTGAGCGCCCTAAATTCCCACCAGTGCCTAGAGAAGCTGAATACAGAACATACAAGGTATGTATGAAGCACGTACCATTGATGAAACCCAGAATATCAGATATAGAGAGAGAGCGTAGATGGTACAGAAGAAGAAAGCGGGTTACTGAATTGCTTAAAAACACAAATATGTTGCAACAGAGGAGAGATAGTCTTAGCCGAGAGATCACTGAATTAGAGCAAAAACTTAAGATGTCATACCTAACAGAAGAAGTACAAAGAGCCATACAGGATATTGCAAAAAACCCAAAATATTTATACTCCTATGCAAAATCCAAGCTAAGAACTACCTGTAGAATTGGACCATTATTGAGAGGAGACTCGTATACTGACGATGAACAGGAAATGAGTGAAATCCTAAAAGAACAGTATGAGTCAGTGTTCAGCAACCCACTAAATGACAGCAAGGTAGAAAATGCTGAATTAATTTTCACTCCAGCAGACGACCAACTAACTGACATTGGTACAAATCAGATAGATTTCGAAAAAGAAATGGACAACATGCCCACTCACTCAACACCTGGACCAGATTCATGGAATGCTCTATTTATAAAGAAGTGCAAAGTACCATTAGCACGAGGCCTCAGTATTCTTTGGAGAAAGAGCCTAGATCTACGTGAAATATCGGAAGCTTAAAGAGTGCAGACATAGCTCCTTTTCATAAGGAAGATCGTAGAGCACTAGCTAAAAATTACAGACCAGTAGCCCTAACTTCTCATATCATAAAAATCTTCGAAAGAGTGATGAGATGGCAGATTACAAAGTCAGCATAACACAAACCAGCATGGTTTTAGAGCAGGACGATCATGCCTGTCACAGCTGCTGAACCATTTTGACAATTACGGAGGCACTGGAAGACGACCAAAACGCAGATGTGATTTATACCGTTTTTCCGAAGGCGTTTGACAAATGCGATCATGGAGTGATTGCGCACAAAATGAGGGCCATGGGCATTGCGGGGAAGGTAGGCAGATGGATTTTCGGGTTCCTAACACACAAAACACAAAAAGTAGTAGTGAACAGGGCAAGATCCAGCATCAGTGAGGTCAAAAGCTCAGTGCCCCAAGGCACTGTCCTGGCACCTCTGCTGTTTCTCATCCTCATAGCAGACATAGATAAAAACACCCAGCACACTTTTGTATCATCATTTGCAGATGACACTAAAATAAGCATGAAAGTCACTACGGTGGAGGACACTAAAAAATTACAGGAAGGGTTTTCCAGTGGGCAGTGGAGAACAACATGACGTTCAATGGTGATAAGTTTCAGCTGCTTAGGTATGGAAAGAATGAAGAACTCAAAAGGAACATTATATACAAAACTCAAGAGGGCCACCAAATAGAACGAAAGGAACACGTAAAGGACTTGGGAATAATTATATCAGCTGATCTTTCTTTTAAAGAACATAAGAACATAAGAAAGGAGGAACACTGCAGCAGGCCTGTTGGCCCATACTAGGCAGGTCCTTCACAATCCATCCCACTAACAGAATAATTGCCCAACCAATTCATCTACCCAAGAAATGTGAACATAAGACATAAAAGAGGAACTGCAGCCTGCCCATTCTAGCAGGTCTCAATTCCATCCCATAACAGAATATTCATCTACCCAAGAAATAAGCTTTGATAATTTTATTTACATAAGAACATAAGAACATAAGAGAGGAACACTGCAGCAGGCCTGTTGGCCCATACTAGGCAGGTCCTTCACAATCCGTCCCACTAACAGAATATTTGCTCAACCCAATTTTCAATGCTACCCAAGAAATAAGCTTTGACAATTCTACCCACTCATGCGCGAGTCCCATTCGTCGCTGAATGTTTTCTAACGAATTTATATCCATTCTGTAAAATGGAGACCAGAACTGAGCTGCGTAATCTAGGTGAGGCCTTACTAATGATGTATAAAGCTGTAATATAACCGCTGGACTTCTGTTGCTTACACTTCTTGATATAAATCCCAGTAATCTATTTGCTTTATTTCTTACGCTTAGGCATTGCTGACTTGGTTTAAGGTTGCTGCTTACCATATCCCCCAAATCCTTTTCGCATTCTGTACGGCTGAGTTCAACATTATTAAGCTGGTAGGTGCTAGGGTTACGAACATTCCCGAGCTTTAGAACTTTGCATTTATCTATATTGAACTGCATCTGCCATTTTTCTGACCAGGAATTGAACATAAGAACATAAGAACATAAGAAAGGAGGAACACTGCAGCAGGCCTGTTGGCCCATACTAGGCAGGTCCTTCACAATCCGTCCCACTAACAGAATATTTGCTCAACCCAATTTTCAATGCTACCCAAGAAATAAGCTTTGACAATTCTACCCACTCATGCGCGAGTCCCACTCAAATCCAACCCCTCTCACTCATGAATTTATCCAACCTAAATTTGAAACTACCCAAGGTCCTAGCTTCAATAACCCTACTAGGCAGACTGTTCCACTCATCAACTACCCTATTTCCAAACCAATACTTTCCTATATCCTTTCTAAATCTAAACTTATCTAACTTGAATCCATTATTGCGGGTTCTCTCTTGGAGAGATATCCTCAAGACCTTATTTATATCCCCTTTGTTAATACCCATTTTCCACTTGTATACCTCGATCATGTCTCCCCTCATTCTACGTCTTACAAGTGAATGTAATTTTAGGGTCTTCAATCTTTCTTCGTAAGGAAGATTTCTAATGCTATGTATTAATTTAGTCATTCTACGCTGAATGTTTTCTAACGAATTTATGTCCATTCTGTAATATGGAGACCAGAACTGAGCTGCGTAATCTAGGTGAGGCCTTACTAATGATGTATAAAGCTGTAATATAACCTCTGGACTTCTGTTGCTAACACTTCTTGATATAAATCCCAGTAATCTATTTGCCTTATTACGTACGCTTAGGCATTGCTGTCTTGGTTTAAGGTTGCTGCTTACCATCACCCCCAAGTCCTTCTCGCAATCTGTATATCTAAGTTCTACGTTATTTAACTTATAAGTGCTTGGGTTATGGACACTCCCGAGCTTCAGAACCTTGCATTTATCTACATTGAACTGCATCTGCCACTTTTCTGACCACGAATTAAGTTTGTCTAAATCTTCCTGAAGTTCTATGACATCTATGTTTGAATCAATTATCCTACCTATCTTCGTGTCGTCGGCGAATTTGCTCATATCACTAGTAATTCCCTCATCAAGGTCATTGATATATATTATAAATAACAATGGGCCTAAGACTGATCCCTGTGGAACACCACTTGTTACAAGTCCCCATTCGGATTTAACCCCATTTATGCACACTCTCTGCTTCCTATTGGTGAGCCATGACTCGATCCATGACAGCACTTTTCCCCCAATGCCATGAGCTGCCACTTTCTTTAACAGTCTCTGGTGTGGTACTCTATCAAAAGCCTTACTAAAGTCTAAATAAACAATATCGAATTCTTTATCGTGATCAACAGCCTCAAAAGCTTTACTGAAGAAGGTTAATAAATTAGATAGGCAGGAACGGCCCTCGTGAATCCATGCTGGGTATCATTAATCAAATTATGGCTATCTAGATGGCTTCTAATAATATCAGCTATAATTGACTCTAGTAATTTGCCTACAATTGAGGTCAGGCTTATTGGGCGGTAGTTTGACGGTAGTGACTTGTCCCCTGCTTTAAAAATAGGAATTACATTAGCCATCTTCCACATATCAGACACTACACCTGTTTGAAGAGATAAATTAAAAATGTTAGATATTGGTTCACAGAGTTCCATTTTGCATTCTTTAAGAACCCTTGCAAAAGCTCATCAGGACCCGGCGATTTATTTTGTTTCAGTCGGTCCAGCTGTTTCATAATCATTTCGCTAGTGACTGTGATATTACATAATTTATCTTCTTCTGGGCCTCTGTAAAAATTAATTACTGGGATATTATTAATGTCTTCCTGTGTGAAAACCGAGAGAAAATAATTATTAAAAATAGAGCACATATCATTCTCCTTGTCAGTAAGATGCCCAAAGTTATTTTTAAGGGGACCTATCTTATCCCTAACTTTTGTTCTATAAACCTGGAAAAACTTTTGGGTTAGTTTTGAATCCCTAGCAACTTTAATTTCATAGTCCCGTTTAGCTTTTCTTATTCCCTTTTAACGTCCCTCTTAATGTCAGTATACTGATTTATAAGATGACCCTCACCTCTTTTTATGCGCCTATAAATTCCTTTCTTCTGCCCTAAAAGATATTTGAGCCTATTATTCATCCATTTTGGGTCATTTCTACTTGATCTAATTTCTTTATACGGGATAAATGTTCTTTGGGCAGCCTGTATAGTGTTAAGAAAACTGTCATATTGATACCTCTCTTCTTCACCCCAGTCCACAGTTGATAAGTGTTCTCTAAGTCCATTATAATCTGCTAAGCGAAAATCTGGGACCATTACTGAATTATCCCTACTATCATACATCCATTCAATGCTAAAGGTAATTGACTTGTGGTCGCTTGAGCCGAGTTCCTCTGTAATTTCTAAATTATTAACAAGGGTTTCCTTGCTTGCCAGAACCAAGTCAAGTAGGTTATTTCCCTTGTAGGTTCTGTTACAAACTGCTTCAAAAGCAATCCTGAACTACTTCTAAAAAGTCGTTAGATTCTAAATTCCCTGTCATGAAATTCCAATCAATCTGACTAAAGTTAAAGTCCCCTAGAATTACTACGTTATCGTGTCTTGTGGCCTTAACAATTTCCTCCCAAAGTAGTCTCCCTTGTTCCCTATCTAAGTTTGGAGGACGGTAAATCACGCCTAAAATCAATTTTTCACACCCCTTTGAAAATTCTATCCAGACAGACTCTGTATGTGTTAATTCAGACTTTATACCCGTTTTTATGCAACAATTTAAATGATCACGGACATAGAGTGCCACCCCACCCCCTTTCCCGATACTTCTGTCTACTTGGAACAATTTAAAACCCTGAATGTGACATTCGGCAGGCAAGTCCCGATTTTTCATATTAAACCATGTCTCAGTTATTGCAAAAACATCAATATTACCCAGGGTTCCCACCCTTCTTCCTAATTATGTCTATTGCTGACCTAAACCTGCTAGTCAGATCCTCACTCCTACGTCTGCCAACATCGTTGCCTCCAGCACTGAGACAGATAATAGGATTGCTCCCATTACCTCTCATGATGTCGTCCAGACGGCTAACAATATCCTCCATCCCAGCCCCAGGAAAGCAAACCCTCTGTCTCCTACTCCTATCAATCAAACAGAAAGCCCTATCCATGTACCTAACCTGACTGTCCCCAACAACAACAATGTTTTTACCTTCCTTTGTGTCTTTCGTCGTGACGCTCCCAGAAGTCAGGTCCATCTACAACTCTGTTCGAAAACCAGTACTTGCCTATGTCCTTTCTAAATCTAAATTTATCCAATTTAAATCCGTTATTTCTCGTTCTTACTTGGTTCGATATCCTCAGTATTTTATTAATATCTCCTTTGTTTATGCCCATCATCCACTTGTACACATCGATGATATCTCCCCTCATTCTACGTCTCTCCAGAGAGTGGAGATTCAACGCTCTAAGTCTATCTTCATACGGGAGATTTCTTATACTGTAAATCATTTTAGTCATTCTTCTTTGTATGTTCTCCAATGAATCTATATCCATCCTGTAGTAAGGAGACCAAAACTGAGCTGCATAATCCAAATGAGGTCTCACTAGTGATGTATAGAGCTGTAAAATAACTTTTGGACTTCTGTTGCTTATACTTCTTGAAATAAATCCTAGTAATCTGTTAGCCTTATTGGCACACTTAGGCACTGTTGTCTTGGCTTTAGATTCCTGCTTACCATGACTCCCAAGTCTTTTTCACATTCTGTATGATCAAGCTCTACTTCACCTAGTTTATAAATTCGAGGGATATTTTCATTACCAAGGACTAGTACCTTACACTTGTCCACATTGAACTTCATCTGCCACTTTTGAGACCAAGACATTAATTTGTCCAAATCCTCCTGGAGTTCACTGGTATCCTCCTCAGAATGAATCATACGGCCTATTTTTGTATCATCAGCAAATTTACTCATGTCACTTGCAATTCCTTCATCAAAGTCATTTATGTAAATTATGAACAACAATGGGCCTAAAACTGATCCTTGTGGAACGCCACTAGTGACTAATCCCCATTCAGATTTGACCCCATTAATGGAAACTCTCTGCTTTCTATTGGTAAGCCATGCCTCTATCCATGCTAGAACTTTACCTCCTATACCATGAGCTGCCACCTTTCTTAAGAGTCTCTTGTGAGGTACTCTATCGAAGGCCTTACTGAAATCCAAGTAAACTATATCATCTACAAACTATATCATATTCTTTATCATTGTCTACTGCCTCAAATGTTTTATTGAAAAACGTCAGTAAATTTGTTAGGCAGGAACGACCTCTCGTGAACCCATAAGAACATAAGAACATAAGAAAGGAGGAACACTGCAGCAGGCCTGTTGGCCCATACTAGGCAGGTCCTGCACAATCCGTCCCACTAACAGAATATTTGCTCAACCCAATTTTCAATGCTACCCAAGAAATAAGCTTTGACAATTCTACCCACTCATGCGCGAGTCCCACTCAAATCCAACCCCTCTCACTCATGAATTTATCCAACCTAAATTTGAAACTACCCAAGGTCCTAGCTTCAATAACCCTACTAGGCAGACTGTTCCACTCATCAACTACCCTATTTCCAAACCAATACTTTCCTATATCCTTTCTAAATCTAAACTTATCTAACTTGAATCCATTATTGTGGGTTCTCTCTTGGAGAGATATCCTCAAGACCTTATTTATATCCCCTTTGTTAATACCCATTTTCCACTTGTATACCTCGATCATGTCTCCCCTCATTCTACGTCTTACAAGTGAATGTAATTTTAGGGTCTTCAATCTTTCTTCGTAAGGAAGATTTCTAATGCTATGTATTAATTTAGTCATTCTACGCTGAATGTTTTCTAACGAATTTATGTCCATTCTGTAATATGGAGACCAGAACTGAGCTGCGTAATCTAGGTGAGGCCTTACTAATGATGTATAAAGCTGTAATATAACCTCTGGACTTCTGTTGCTAACACTTAAGAACATAAGAACATAAGAATGGAGGAACACTGCAGAAGGCCTACTGGCCCATACAAGGCAGGTCCTTATCAAAACCACCACTACCTAAGAATTTACTCCTGTACTCACGACACTAATCAAACCCAGCCCCTCCCACTCTATATTTGTCCAATCTCTTTTAAAGCCACCCAAGGTCCTAGCCTCTATCACCCTAATCGGAAGATTGTTCCACGCATCTACAACTCTGTTCGAAAACCAGTACTTGCCTATGTCCTTTCTAAATCTAAATTTATCCAATTTAAATCCGTTATTTCTCGTTCTTACTTGGTTCGATATCCTCAGTATTTTATTAATATCTCCTTTGTTTATGCCCATCATCCACTTGTACACCTCGATGATATCTCCCCTCATTCTACGTCTCTCCAGAGAGTGGAGATTCAACGCTCTAAGTCTATCTTCATACGGGAGATTTCTTATACTGTAAATCATTTTAGTCATTCTTCTTTGTATGTTCTCCAATGAATCTATATCCATCCTGTAGTAAGGAGACCAAAACTGAGCTGCATAATAAGAACATAAGAACATAAGAAAGGAGGAACACTGCAGCAGGCCTGTTGGCCCATTCTAGGCAAGTCCTTCACATTCCATCCCACCAAATGAGGTCTCACTAGTGATGTATAGATATAAGTGATATAGATATAAATGTATAGATATAAATCCCAGTAATCTATTTGCCTTATTACGTACGCTTAGGCATTGCTGTCTTGGTTTAAGGTTGCTGCTTACCATCACCCCCAAGTCCTTCTCGCAATCTGTATGGCTAAGTTCTACGTTATTTAACTTATAAGTGCTTGGGTTATGGACACTCCCGAGCTTCAGAACCTTGCATTTATCTACAGAACCTTGCATTTATCTACAGATAAATGAATTTATCCAACCTAAATTTGAAACTACCCAAGGTCCTAGCTTCAATAACCCTACTAGGCAGACTGTTCCACTCATCAACTACCCTATTTCCAAACCAATACTTTCCTATATCCTTTCGAAATCTAAACTTATCTAACTTGAATCCATTATTGCGGGTTCTCTCTTGGAGAGATATCCTCAAGACCTTATTTATATCCCCTTTATTAATACCCATTTTCCACTTGTATACCTCGATCATGTCTCCCCTCATTCTACGTCTTACAAGTGAATGTAATTTAAGGGTCTTCAATCTTTCTTCGTAAGGAAGATTTCTAATGCTATGTATTAATTTAGTCATTCTACGCTGAATGTTTTCTAACGAATTTATGTCCATTCTGTAATATGGAGACCAAAACTGAGCTGCGTAATCTAGGTGAGGCCTTACTAATGATCTATAAAGCTGGAAAAATAAACACATAAGCAGTATAATGTGATCCTTTATTGACAACGTTTCGCCCACGCAGTGGCTTTATCAGTCACAGACAGATCTGTGACTCGATAAAGCACTGCGTGGGCAAACGTTGTCAATAAAGGATCACATTATACTGCTTATGTGTTTATTTTTCCATTGTGTCGGTATTTTATACCATTTATTTCCATCTATAAAGCTAGTATGAGCCAACAGGCCTGCTGCAGTGTTCCTCCTTTCTTATAAGAACATAAGAACATAAGAAAGGAGGAACACTGCAGCAGGCCTGCTGCCCACTCTAGGCAGGTCCTTCACATTCCATCCCACTAACAGAATATTTGTTCAACCTAATTTTCAATGCTACCCAAGAAATAAGCTTTGATAATTTTTTACTCATGTGCAATTCCCACTCAAATCCAACCCCTTTCACTCATGAATTTATCCAACCTAAATTTAAAACTACCCAAGGTCCTTGCTTCAATAACC